>CATIWR010062391.1:0-10200 GCA_949677035.1 Omphalea diandra
GAAGGTATGTCCAAATCTAGGGAAAGGTTTTGTCCTTTAGGTCTAAGAGAATTTAAAATCAATGGATCTAACAAAATCAATGGATTCAAATTTCATGGATAGTAAAATCAATAAATTTTAAAAATTTCATTGTTTGGTTTAAACATAAAATTCATAGATTGTTAAAGATCATCTTAAAATAAAAAAATGTTATAACAATCCATTATTTAATAAAAATGATGGATTTTGAACTTTTTCACTTCCTGGGTATTAGGTTTTGTACAAAAGCACAACAAAAAAATAAAAATTTTAACGTACAAAATCTACCAAAGATCTATGCGATTTTGTTAAATCAAGAAGAGGGATGTGAAAAAATCTTACCAATTCAAATAAAGGAGGCAATATTGATGGAAGGTAGAGAGAAGATTTACACTATTAATACCCAACCTCAAGCTTGGAGTGTAAATCGTCAGATTTAGATGCTACCAATGATAGACGTCTTCTACAAGTATCCACTCGAATAAGCTCTCCAAAAATGATTAATATGCTAGGACTAGGATTTTTCTCTCTCTAAAATGTTTTTAAAAAAGTAATGTGAATGTTCTCACAAAATAAAAAAAAAACTCTAAACGTACATATATATATCTTAATCATTGATATATTTATATCAACTATATATCTTAAAAGATACAAATAAGATAATATTTTATTTTGTTTTAACTTTTAAAGTTTAAAAGATATCTAAATATCAATATAATATCTCTAATTATTTTAATATACATATCTAAAGAGAGTAATAAATAAAATTTTGCTTTTGGGTTCGTTCTAAGTGTGTGTCCTTATAGATTCACATAATGTTAATAGTAGTCCAAAATCTATTTCTAGCCCACAACTCATAAGTGGTCTTTAGCAAGACATTGTGACTGCCCAAATTATGAGAAGATCAATAATATGACTTATCCTATTTTACAAATAGTATTATAATCTTTTTGTCAAATTACATCTCAATTGAACATAAGACATAGATTATGTTATCCTTATATAGTTCAATTCTTTATCAATCTCCAAGTAGACTGATGCAAAATGACATTAATAACTTTTATCAATTCATTTTTGTATGTTTATGCAATCTTTTGAGTCTAACTTATCGAAAGGCTCAAAGATATATTTCTCATAAATATATGAGGGATTCTCAGTCACTAATATTATTCTATATGATTTACTTCATGTCCAATATCAATCTGTATAATCATATGGTTAAAGATGATGTTGGATCGTATTAAAACATGAAGTTCATCGTATTGGAATTTATGATGATTTTCAAGTCAGATGATTAAGTTAATACTATTACATAAGAATCACTTATAACTATTAATTCATGTAGTGTTCTCATAGCAAGTCAATCTAATGCAATATTTCTTAAATATGTATTTATGTCTTTGATTTAATATCTCATATTTATGACCAGTAAAATATAGTCATCAATCAAAAAATATATTAGTTTTCATTTATTATTATCCTAATAACAATGACTAACTAAGGATAATTTAGAATAGAATTTTTTATACCTAAAGGTTTTACTATCAAATCACATGTTTGGTGACATAAAGCAGAATTAACTATTCATGAAATTTACCATTTAGCCATAAACAAAAGAGATATATTTTTTTTTAATATGCAACTATCAAATAACTTTGTGCTTATAAGGAATGCTTGTCCAATAAATGAAATAGTGATGCAAAGGAGAAAAACAAATCAAAAAAAGAAATAATAGTTTAATGGCCTAGTTTATGTAGAATGACCTAGATGAATAGCCCCATTCAATATGAAGAAAAATAGAAAAATCTAGACAAAAGATTTGAACGATCTAACTTGCCTCGGAGTGACCTAGATGAATGGCCCCATTCAACATAAAGAAAAATAAATAAATCCAGAAATAAGAGTTTAACAAGTTAACAACTATTTATTGGTTGAACAATTATAAATTTTTGTATTGATTTTTCTCTCATTCTTTTACTTCTTTAATTTCTAGTTCTCTCCACACCCCCTTTTTAGATTGTTATCCTCATCAAAGTTTAATAAAATCTTCATCAAAATCATAATCCAAACATTAAGAAAATAATACCAATAAAATATTCATCTTATTTGTGACATTCTCTATTAAAGTTGTCATAAATTTTTTAATATTTTGTGATAATTTTGTTACATTGTTTAAAGTTGTCATAATTAAGTAATCAAAATTTAAAATTTAGATATATGTATATGTGTGTGTGTGTGTGTGTGTAACAAGAATTTTATGACCACATAAGAATTATAATAAATAAGTTAATTTGTAATGGCAGTGTTCTTTGTGAATGGAAGGTTTACATTGATTTTTTATATTATGTCCAAGTGGGGCATTTTTAAATCAATTTGTGGGTTTAACTTCTTTATCATATGGAGTTTTCTAAAAGTTGCCACTTATTCTTGAAAAGGTTTTGGTATACTAAAAAATAAGAAGTTGTTTATTTAATTGACTTTATAAAAACAAATATTTTTAAAGATAAAGCACCCGATCTTAAACCACAAGATATTATTTGATCTGAGAATAAGTTTGGGTTTTAATTTGACAACTAAAAGGAAATTTTAAAAAATTAAGGTGAAAAATTATTTCATAGCATCATACTAAAATAGAAAAACATATATATTGATCAAAGCAAATAGATAAAAGTATATGTAATAATTAGAAAATAGAAACGTAAAAGGAGAAAAAATAAGGTTTAGTGATTAGATAGTATATATGGGGGCTGAAATCTACAAACTACCAACATATCTCTTCAATTTGAAAGTTAGGATGTTATAGTTCTCCCCATGAAATGATTTGAAGAAGGAGAAGAAAGGGGAAAGCACGTTTGTAGTCTTAAAGTTTAAGGTATTTTCTATTTAAGAACTTAGGATCCTTCTTGATCACAATTTTGAATGCCAAACATGGAATTCTTTTTCAATGGTGCATGATAGATGGTCAAATGACTAGTGTAGAGTACACCAACAATAAACTTTTAGAGATACTTTGACTTACTTCTTCAATCGGTAGAGAGTAAAACTTACAATAATAACATTTTTAGATTCCTTAAAAAAGGTTAATCTAATAGAAAATAAAGAATCCTTGTAAAAAGGAGAATTATTATGATAATAATATGAACAAACCTTCTAAATAAATATTGTAGAAAAAGAGAACAAGTTTTTGAAATCTCTATAAAAGTTTAGAGACCTTATATATGGAATAATAGATGTTGGAAAGTGAAAGGTATATAAAATGATCACGGTGGGAATGTTACATAGAAAGATAAAGTGAAATACGTAGGTTTTTGAGGTGTGAAAAGATCAAGAGTTATCTCCAACTTTTAGCTATGGAAAAGGTGTGTGAAGGGCCAAACAAAGAATCCTTGCAAAAAGAAGAGTTAATAAAGAAAGCCTTTATAAAAAAAAGGATATGTAAGTTTAAAAAATATTATATAGGGTAATATGGGCAATAGAAGAAGAGAGCACGTTTTTTGAATCTCTATGAAAATTTAGAGACCCTTAAATATGAAACAATAGATGTTGAAAAGTAAAAAGGTGTGTAGAGTGGCGATGCAGGGAAAGTACATGGAAGTAGAAAGTGAAGAGTGTAGGTTTTGGAGTGTGTAGAAGTTCAAAAGATTATTTCCAATTCTTAGAGGTGGAAAAGGTGTGTGAAAGGCCAAGAAGTTCATAGCCAAAAGGGTGCAGTAGCATGGGAGATGAAAGAGTGGTGGCTTAAATTTCTAAAGGTGAAAGAGTGATTTTGAATAAAAAGAGGAAACAACAATTTATAGGTGTAGAGCAAGGATAAGAGATGTAATTTGACAAACAAGAAGATAAGATTCTTTTGAAAATCAAAAAAGGGTAGGTCACTTGAAATTTGAAAGATAAATAGATAACAAATATTGGGAGTAAAGGTCCTAGCTTTTGCCTTTATAGGACAAGTGACCTATAAGAATTCAACAACTTAGTCCAAATTTAGCAACGAAAACATTTTGTTGCTAATTGATAATAAAATTGTAATAAATTTGCAATGAAAATAAATAAAGATTAATTTGCTTTGATTTAATAATAAAATTAGTAATGAAAATACAATCAAATTTAGCACTGAAAATGAATTCCATTGTTAAAATTCAGAGAAAAGGCATGTCATAACTCCATTAGCAATAAATTTCAGTTCTATTGCTAAGTTTAGCAACGGATTCAAAATCCATTTCTAAATAACAAACTTCTTTGATTTAGTAGTGACAGTCAACCGTGAGAGATTAGCAACAATCAATTAGTGATCATCAATAAGCAACTAGTAATCAATTGTCAACAACTAATAAATATAAAATATTTGATAATTTAGCCATTAAATGTTTATATTATCAAATGATAAAAAAGAATATTATTTTTATATTTAATTTATTTTATATTTTCAACCTTGTGTTTATTTATTAATTATATTTCTGGTGTTCTTTGCCTTTTTTGTGTAGAATTATTTATGCAAATTTTATCTTCGCTTTTCATTCTCTTTCCTCTTATTAGTCTCATTTGCATATTTTTGTCTCACTTTGATTCCCTCTCTCTCTCTCTCTCTCTCCTTTGATTAGTCTCATGACAAACATCATTAATACTATGATTTATTCTTTTCTTTTTCTTTTTCTGTTGTATTGAATTCTTTGAGAAATTTTCTCTATGGAGCTCAGTTGGTGGTCATAATGCTAATAGCACTGTTGGCTCAAAACTCAACATGTTCATGCTCATTTTGGTTTTGGACCACCTTATGCATATTTATCAATAAACTACTTGGATAGATTTATCTCTGCCTACGAATTACCCAGAAGTTGAAAATTATATACTTTAATACAGTTCTTATCTGATCTTTTGTGATTCTGATCTTATATTGCTCAAAAATTCCTTTTGATTGCATATGCAGAAGGGTGGAGCTTGGATGATACAGCTATTGGCTGTGGCATGTTTTGTAATCTCCAAAAGCATCAACTGATTGAAGCTGCAATAAAATTTCCATGATTTATAACATTGTCATAACGTGATATATTAATCATCCACAATGACTAGCTCAATGATAATCATGCAATTTAAGCTATAAGAACTAACAGATCATAATATCGGTAGAACCAAAAGTCCACTAGCCAATTGATAACTAATCTAGTATGGCTTCATTTCATTAGGACAAAGCACAATACCAAAACCAGATTTTCTGAATATGGACAAAAACTCGATCCTTGTAATCCAGTCTTCAAGGAAAAAATCTATTTCTGCTATATGTCAATCCAGCAGTGAAGCAGGCGTGAACTTCTTAATACTTGTACTAGGCAAAAACAAGAGAAAATATAAGAGAAGATGATGAAATGCAGTTAATGACCCTGGAAATAACAACAATAACAACAGTAGTCAACTATCTATTTCCTAGGTTAGATCAGTAAAAAAAGTCCATAGTTTTCTAACTTCATGAAAAAAACTACTGTTAAAATATTCACTTAAATTAAAAAAAATGAAAAATACAATGGATTTACCATTATTTAATGACATTTTCAAGGACCCAACTCAAGTGATAGAATTATTGTGTGTTTATTGTAATTTAATAAAAGACAATCAACTAGACAGGCATACACAAATTGGTTTGTTGATGGCTAGAGTGGAAAGTAGTCATCTGCCTTATTATCCTCTTTAGCCTTTGTGTGTGCATTGCTGTAATTGTCAAGGTGAGAGTGATAAATGATAAATCATAAGATGATAATGATGATTACCGGAAGCTTTTTTCTATTAATTAAACGAAAACTCATCAAAAGCATCCAAATGCAAAGTTAAAAACAAATTTATAACAATTATAGAAATCCCAAAGGCACTAAATAAAAGGGGATTCTAAAACACTTGCGAAGCAAGTCCAACATAGCTTCCCAACCTTATTAGGAAGGATGGAGAATCTAGTGAATCTTACCAACAGCAATGGCAAGTCAATTAATTTGCCCAGTTGAAAGATATAATTAAATAACCGTGCTATCTATTGCACTTGCACTTGATTGGTGTTTGTGACTAAAAAGGCAGTCATAATGAAATGATATTCAACTAGTGGAATAATCTTAATATATCAGCACAATTAAGGAGTATGCTCTTTAATCATAAAGTCCATAAGGGCAAATGAGCAAAGAAGCCTGCCAGCTTTATAAAGCAAGAGGTTAGGTGAGATGAAGTGGAGTGGAGTGATCTAGACTAGACTAATCCTCTCTACTTTTGCTTGTACTTGAAAATTCTCCATTGAAGGATAGTAGAAAATGACATGTCTAGTTTTGGCTTGTATCATATAGTTGTTAAGCTTTTATTAAATAAAACAGAGCCCAAGTGCAACTCGTGCTGCTTTTGGGGCCATTCCGTTGCCAATATACACAGCCAAGATTCTCACAATTATTAAAATTTATAGTCAGCAATACAAACAGCAACACCTGCAGAACCAAAGCTTCGTCAGTCGTTTCTTTCTTTCTTTGTACTTCTTATACTCGTTAACTCCATCTTTTAGGCTTTAATTCAAACATGCAATTGCGCTGAAGAAAACAAAATAATGTCTTCTTCTGATCTTTATTTTTATGATAGCTCTTTCTACGACCTTTCAAGCCTAAAGATGAGCTCTTTTGATGGCGACCTTATCATTCCTGAACCATTTTCTACTTTTTGTGCTTCTGCTGCTCACATCTTCCAATAATTATCTAACACTCAAACCCCAGTTCATGATTCCACCTCAGTCGACAATTTCATCCCAAAAATCCACTCATCTTCTCCACCTGGTCCCCAACTTCAAAATTTGTGATGGTTCAAATTTGGAAAATGGGTATACTAATTTCTATGGTTTTGATACTTTAGGAGTAATAGCTGAGGAATGCCAGGTGGGATTGGACTCCTCATATAATAACCACTTCTTTGTGCCTCATAGCTATACCGGTGTAGAAAATATGGCAAATATGATGAAGCTATGTAAAGCAATTCTTATGAAGGAAAACCTGACTGTGTTTTTTCAACCTTGTTTTCATACTGCTTTCGAATGCCCAAATTATCAACATCAATCTTTAGATTCACCCCAAAACAGCTTTCTTGCTGGCCAACAGAATAGGGTTTTTACCACAAGAGACTTACAAGTTAAAATCACTACCTAATCCCCAATTTTTATCCCCTTTCTTGTCCTTTTTTTTTTTTTTGTCTATTTTTTAGCTAAAATAAAACCTTCGCTTTTCGTTTTTATTAATTTGGTTGTGGATTATTAGAATAGCATATACAACATAGAGGTCATTGTCAAGCCCATTAACTATCGACAGCTCCTTTATGGAAGATGCAAACTTCAAAGTTGGTTGATATGTGCTTAAGAAACAAAACATGTAAGCTCAAACTATAGAGCTAAACATAACCAGAGAAACTTCAAAATAATTACAAATTTTTAGTTTCATTCAACAATACAGCCAATCAAAATCTACAGCAATTATCTAATTCCCAAATCATCTCCTAATTGAACATCTAAACAAAAAACTATTGATCCAAAATCCAAAAAAGTTAGAAAACACTAGACACATTTGCTAAGAACTCCTATTTTCCTGTTTACTTCAATTACTTTAATTATCATTTAATTTCACTAAAAATACCTAGAACAGAGAATGACTCATTGCAATGCAACAGAAAACAGGTTGCATAACACTTACAACACATGCAATGCATTTGATATCAAATTCATCTCAAATAGAGCTTAAAACAAAGTTTAATCTTTCACTTACATGGTCAATTGCTGTTCTAAATAAGAAAAAACTCAAAGCCGAATCAGAATTCTCCTTTCAAATGGAATCGACTTTTCACAAGTTTACTCCGACCGTGGTGTAATAGCAGCTGTGATAGAAGTTCGCGTTGCTTTCTCTCAAGATTTGCAGATTCCCACTCCTTTCTCCTCTGCAACTTACAATTTTCGTTGGTGAAGTCAGAGAAAAGGTCTTTTGTGGCACGGAATTTACAATTTTTTTCTCAAGTCAATTACCTATTTACCCTTACAATTTTTTTCTCATTTCAATTACCTCTTTACCCTTACTATTAATTTATTACTTGCACTGCTATGTCACTATACTGTGGCCACCTTATTTCTGTTGTGGATAAACGGCCACTATCCCAAACATTTTATTCGTCTATGAAAATTCATTTAATCTTATATCATATTTTATATATTATTTTAGTTAATTATATATTAACACATAATTTTTTTATTTTTTTACTTTTTATATATTTAAATAAATTTTATTTTTATCATTATATAATTTATTTAAATATATAGAGAAAGTAAAGCAAAAAAGAATAAATTCTATATTTAAAGTAAAAAAATTACGTATCTAAATTTTAGATATATTATTAATTAAAATAATATATAAAATCTAGTACCAGATCAAATTCATGTAACAGAATTATAAATTTTACACGTCAAAATCAAAAAAAGCATCATATTAAAAATGATTTTAGCAGTTTAGATATTTAATTGAACAAAAAAATTATCTAAACACTAAAATAGAAAAATTAAAACTTCAGGCACTAAATTTATAGTTTACCCTATAATTAAGGGAGACAATCACAATATGCTAAAATTAAACAAATTAAATATTAAGATTTAAATAAAGATGCTCAATTATAGGATATTTTTCTTCAAAAAAAATTTATATATATTGTGCAATGTATCAAAATATATTAGTGATTAGGGTTTTTTAAAATATTCAAAATCAGGATTGATACTTATGAATTGTAGTTCAATATTTATAAATTTTAGTTTGATTCTATTTTAGAAGCTTTAAATTTTGGTCTAATTCAATTAAATTTTTAATTATATTTGATTTGATAGAATTTGATTATTAAGTTATTAAAAGCTACTTAAAATAAATAAATAAGACGACACATTTGGACCTGAATTTTTTAGTTTATATACATATATATAGTAGACTTAATTGCTAAAAACTTTTTGGACTTTAAAATTTTTTTCAATTTTATTTGTTACTTTAATTTTATAATAAAAATGCCTAAATTTTAATTTTTTAAACAAATTTATCCACATGTTAGATTTCAATCATATAAAAGTGGATAAAGATTCATTTTAGTCCCTGAATTTTTTTAAAATTTTAATTAAACTCAAATTAATTTTTTTAAAAAGTTGAATTAAAGCTGAAAAAATTCACTAAAATGTATAAAATTTTATTTATTTTTTCTTTCCATATAAATAGTAACTTTTCTTTGTTTTTATAATAATATAAAATTTCATAATATTTTAATAGTATTTCTTTGGTATATAAAAATGCCCCACTTTTATATTATATAACATATAAATTCAATCTATTTTAATTTTTTTGATTTATTAATTTATTATTTTATATAAATATTTAACATTTTATCATATGTTAATTTAGTCTTAATCAATTACATATCCTTAAAATTTAAATACAATAAATAAATTCTGTATTTGTTATATAAAAAAGTATTTTATCTAATTTATCTATTAAGTTTAGAATTAAATATTTAATTATTATACACTTGTATTACTTATCTTTTATTTATATGTCCTACTTATTATAATTTTTTTTTATTATATTTATAATTTACACTTATTCATTTTATGTTCTTTCAATTTTACTTTAATTTGTTATTATTTAAGATATTTAAGTAATTTATTTACTTTAAAAATAATCAATGCTTATCATTTTATGTTGATTAATTTAGATAATACTTAATTAATAATTTTAAAGCATACTATATGTATCCAACTTTAAAAACGTATGAATATATCATTGAATATACATATGTACTTATGAAATTATTTTATTTCTAATTTATCATATACTAAAAATAAATTAATATTTAATTATTATATATATTTTTAACTAATTATCTTTCTCGTAATAATTGACTCATTAATATAAAGAGATAATTTGATTTTTTTATAAGAAACATTTTTTAGCAATTTAATGTGTATATAAAAATCGTAACAACTATTTATCATTGTATTATTTTGAAAACAAAAACTAAGCTTAGTTACTAAAAAGTTCTAAACTTTAACATATTTTTCAAATCTATTCCCTATGTTATTTTTAACAAAAAAGTGTCAAAACTTTAATTTTCTTTTCAATGTATCCTCAAACAAATATCTAATTATCAAGAAAAGATAAA
>CATIWR010062403.1:0-64877 GCA_949677035.1 Omphalea diandra
TGCACCTTTGCATTTGGGGACATTTGAACATATCTGTAGTGTTTGTATAGTTGCATGACAAATTGTTTTATGTTGTGTGCATGTTATAGTATCATAAATAATGGTGTTTTAGAGCTTAATTAAAAGTATAAGGAGCATATAGGAATTAGGAGATGGATGGAAGTGCTTAAGGAGTGAATAAGAGGGACTAAAAGCAAAACTTTTAACTTTCAACCAATAGAAAACCAGCCCCCAATCTTTTATTTATTTAAAATAAGAATACAAACCATTAGGGTCTGGTAAGAGAGGAGAAGGATGAAATACAATAGAAAGAGGAGAGAAAGACTAAAAGAAAGAAGAAGAAGAAGAAGAAGAAGAAGGAGACGGAGAAGAGTGAGCTACCTAGGATAGAATCATAAGGTTTTCTGATTCTGGGACAATAGGTAAGTTAATTTATCTTCTTCTCAATAGAAAGTAACATCTCATAACATGTTAATCATGCATGGTTAGTGAGAATTATGGAGTAATTGAGGTAGAGCTCTTAGATGAAAGTTGCAATCTAAGAGAACAAGAGCTGATTCTGTTGGTTTTACTGTTAGAGCAGAATTTTTCACCCATGATTTCATAACCCTAAAAGAGGAAATAGGGAAAGTTCAAAATATGAAAGTTTTAGCTTTATGTCTCATATAAATTCATACGAAATGGTTTTGTTTGATTTTATGTGTGTGAGGAGATTTGACTCTTTCAGTATGGATGGGTCAAATCCAAACTGAGATGATCTCAGTCTTATGTTTTCCTATATTTTGATGGCCTTATATTCTGATTTTGACAAAGTGCAAAACATGAAAATTGTAGATTTATATCTCCTCTAAATACCTATAAATCATTTTTGATTAATTTTCTGTGTGAGAAGAGATATGGTTCATTGATTGGGACTGACCCTGTGCCGAGATGAAACCTCACATTTCTTTTAATTTAGTTTTCCAAGAATTTGATGGCCATAGATTCAGAATTTGATGATGGTCCAAACTTGAAAGTTGTATATTTATGTCTGATATACATACCTGTGAAATATTTTTGCCAAATCTGACATGTTTGTTAAGATATGGTCCCTTTATCATGACTATTCGTCAACATGTTACAAACTAGCTCACCCTGAGATTGGTCCTTTGTTTTGGTGGCCTTATAGACTGAATTAGATAATGAGATGAAAAATGTTCCTTTCCATGTTTTGTAATTGATGGTAGATAATTATTGCAATTGGATTTGTACAATTTGAGATACACTCAAGAGAGTAAGACCTACTCAGACTGAGAGGATACTACAACAGGGAAAAATGTAAAAAATTCACCACATTTTCTGTGTGCCTGATATTAGCCTAAAATTTGAATATGTTGTCTCATTATGTGTCTAGTTTGTTTGAAAAAAAGAATCAAATAATTTGGATAAGTATCTAGTGTTACTGCTATGAGAGTGTAGCAAGCTCAGGCTGCCCTATATCCACTTGCATGGATCATGCCATAATTGCATATCAAGCATTCATAATCATTTTGACATACTTGTAACCATGTATGTATCAAATTCTAGGATCTCAACACTTTGAGGAATTCCTAGAGAGAGAACCAAACCTACCATAAAGATTGGTCACATCAAAAGGTGAGTAAAAACCATAATTAGATTCAATGTGTGTATGTGATAATTTTATGATATGATTATGTTCTAATACATATGTATATGATTGAATTGTTACATGTTACATGAGAATACAAGTCGAGTGTGAATGATTGGATTGTTACATGTTACATGGAATACAAGCCAAGTGAGAATCAAATGCTCTTAACGGTTACTTGGCATATCATTTGTGAATAAGCACTTGCACATGGAACTAAAAGGGTGTTGTGACTGGCTTGCCAAAACACTTGCAAATCACGTAGAAGATGGACCAATAGGTCCCAAATCATATGTTACATGAATCACATGAATATCCTAGAAGCAGTGTTTGCCTTACACTGTCACGATAAAAACAAAGCTATTGCATTTGCACTTGCATAGTCAACTGTTATACTTGCAATGTATCTCTATGATATTTGATTATGGGTTATTCCATGAGAATTTGATTATTGTTTTTATTCACTGAGTCGCGACTCACCAAATTGCAAATATTTTTCAGATACTAAATCAGATACTGAAGAATAGGGATTGGACACTTTGGTGCTTAGAGATTTGCATTGAGATACATGGACCACAAGTCGTCAACTGAATTCCAACTCTCTCTCTCCTCATGTCATGACATTAGTCAACATATATGTACATGAAAATACATGTTGGATTGTGTGTGAAGGTTGGATAAAACCTTTATGCATATGTATTTTGGACCTAAATGCAATGAATTTTGTAAATGAAAATGATCGTTACAACTATTGGTTTCAAAGCAGGGATAGGTTCCATAGGGACATACATATGAACATGACATGACTTCTGCACTATTTTGCATTATCATATGACATAGTCTTATATGCTCACCAAGGAGAGAGGAGTCAGTCCATTTGCATTCTATATAAGCATCATGACAACCATTAAGAGATCAACTTGTTAATAGAGTTAGATCTCCTACACATTCTCATGCATAACACATATCTCATAGTCAACCACAACATCGAATTGGTGAACCAATTGTGCAGGGTACAAAAATTTAAAGAAAGAGAAGGTATGATAAATTAAGAAAACAAGGTGCAGTTGACTTCAGTGATACCACAGATCCATCAGTGGCAGAGACATGGCTAAAACGAACACAAAGAGTTTTGAACTTGATGAAATGCACACTGGAAGAAAAGTTTGATTATGTATTATCACTATTACAGGGGGATGCATATGACTAGTGGGAAACCATTCCAGGGAGTGATGCCCAACCTCTAGTGCTTATATGGGATGACTTTCTTTATGAGTTCAATAACAATTACATGCCAGAAGTAAATAAAGATGATAAAAGAAGAGAGTTTTTGAACCTAATGCTGGAGCAGATGACAATAGTTGAATATGAAGTAAATTTCAATCAATTATCTCATTATGTGTCCTTCATGGTAGCCACTGATAAAGAAAAATGTCAAAAATTTAAAGAGGGATTGAGATATGAAATCAAAAGTAAGATCATAGCTGCAGATCTTGAAAGTTATATCAAACTAAAAGTTATTACAATCAGGGTGGATAAGGTATGTAGTGATTGTATGATTCACATTGATGACGTGGAGTTAAATGTTGATATAGTACTGTTGCCACTACATGAATTTGATGTGATACTAGGTATGGACTGGTTGTTTAAATATACAATAGTGAATTGTTTTACTAAAGAAGTTATTCTAGAATCCCCGAATCATACAAGGGTTGTGTTTCAAGGAGAAAGGCAAATTGTACCAGTATGTCTAGTTTCTGCTATCAAGGCTTTTCGCATGATTAAAAGTGGTTGTGAGGCTTATTTGGCACATATGGTATACACAAATTTAATAAATGAATTACTTGAAAAGATTTTAGTGGTGAATGAGTTTTCAAATGTGTTCCTAACTGACTTACCTGGTTTGCCACCTAATAGGGAGATATAATTCACAATTGAGTTAATCCCAGGAACTGCACCGATATCCATATCACCTTATAGGATGGCTCCAACTGAGTTAAGAGAGTTAAAGACCCAATTCCAGGAATCCCTTTTTGAGTAATTCATTAGACCTAGTGTGTCACCATGGGGTGCTCCAGTATTTTTTATTGAAAGGAAAGATACGACAATGAGGGTGTGTATTAATTGTAGGCAATTAAATCGGGTTACTGTGAAGAACAAGTATCATTTACTAAGGATAGATGATTTGTTTGACCAGTTACAAGGAGCACGGGTGTTTTCTAAAATTGACCTAAAATCAGGATATTATCAGCTTAAAATTTTAAACTCAGATGTACCGAAGATAGCTTTATAAACCAGGTATGGGCATTAGGAATTTTTGGTGATGCCATTTGGTTTGACTAATGCACCAGCAACTTTCATGGCTCTCATTAACAAAGTGTTCATGCCTTACTTAGACAAATTTGTAATTGTGTTCATTAGTGACATACTGGTGTATTCAAGTAGCAAAGAGGAGCATGAACAACATTTAAGGATTGTGTTGTAAATTTTGAGAGAGAAAAGGCTATTTGCTAAATTAAACAAGTGCGAGTTCTAGATTGACCATGTGGTATTTTTAGGACATATAGTTTCTAAAAAGGGCATAAAGGTGGATCCAAACAAAATTGAAGCAATAGTAAAATGGGAAACCCCAAAGAATGTTATAGAAATTTGAAGTTTTCTATGACTAGCTGGGTATTATCGTCGATTTGTTGAGGGATTTTCACTGATAACTGCTCCTTTGACTAATTTACTTCGAAAAAATGTACCATTTCAGTGGTCTAAAGCATGTCAGGAGAGTTTTGATGAATTAAAAGATAGATTAACATCAACCCTAGTGTTAGCCATTCCTATTGGTAATGGAGGATTTGTAGTATATAGTAATGCCTCTCATCAAGTTTTGGGATGTGTTATATTGCAGCATGGTAAGGTAATTGCATATGCATCTAGACAACTGAAACCTTATGAATTATCTTACCCAGTACATGACCTAGAACTTGGTATCATTGTGTTTGCTTTGAAAATATGGAGACACTACTTGTATGGAGAAACTTTCCAGATATTTGAAGATCACAAGAGCTTGAAGTATTTGATGAACCAAAAAGAATTAAACATGAGACAGAGGCAGTGGTTAAAACTGCAAAAGGATTATGATTATACCATTAAGTATCACCCAGGGAAGGCAAATGTGGTTGTTGATGCTTTGAGCAGGAAATCAAAAAGCGGTGTAGCTCATTTACAAGTATTTCCAATTTCTTATTTAGTTCAATTACGAGCTATGAACATGGAACTAAACATACAAAAGAATGGGGTATCAATTGCTACTTTTCAAGTGAGACCAATGTTGTATGATCGAATTAATGACGCATAGGGCAAGGATCCAATGTTACATATAATCATTAAAATGGTAAAATAGGGGAGACATGGTGATTTTGATATTCGAAATGATGCCTTGATGTTGGGTTCTCGTATTTGTGTGCCTAATGTTGACAACTTGCAAAGAGAAATCCTAAAAGAAGAACATAATGCTCCATATGCCATGCATCCAGGTATGACGACTTTTAGTTTCTATCCTTGTGTTTAATATGGTTTTATTAATTTTTTTTGCATTCTGTATGTTTTCTATTATATGTTTCATGTGTTGTGAATGATAGGGGGAGAATGCTTGGAGAATATGTAACTCCAAGGCATTGGACTCACTCCTCTACTTTTAATGATTTGTTTTGAATGATAATAAAACTAATATTTTGAAGGATAACAATGTCAATAGAAGTTCTAATGTTTACACCTTATTGTTTTTGGATGATTTGAATGGACCCAACGAATGCTAAAGGGGGAGATTATTATAAATGCTAGTGGGAGAATGTTTGGAGAACATGTGACCCAAGACCTGATGAATGTTAAAGAGCTAGAACAAGTTCAATGGGTGTTGTACAAATTCAATAAGTATTGAACATCTCCCAATGAGGATTAGACCATTCAACGGGCATTAAATATCTCTCAATAAGCGTTACATCATTCAACGAGCATCAAAGAATGAACAATGGACATTGATTAGATAATGCTCTTTTGCCAAAGTCTTTTATACCTCACAATGAGCATTGTACTTTCATAATAGGCAATTAGAAAAGCACTCCAGGTCGAGCTATCCTATACCTCACCATAGGGATTGAAGTTTCACAATAGGCGTTGATCTAAGATAGCAGTAGACATTCTATATTTACAATAAATGTGGAAAAGTGTCTAAGCTTGAGATAAAGCTTTTGAAACCAAAAATGGGCATTGGACCATCTCAAAAAGTGTTGAAAGTGTTTCCAACAGGCCTTGCAAATTGTTGAACAGACATGAAAAACAATTGTGCAAAGTTTAAAAATAGAGCATGAAGTTCAAGCTTTCTAGAAATGAACATCGACATTGTTCTCTCTCTAATAGGCATTATGGTCAAAGCCAACAAGCATTAAAAGACATTTAACAAGCATTGGAAGTAGCCATTATAAGTTCGATAAAGGTTGATGAAGAACAACGGGTGTTGTCATCTCTAATGGCTAGTTTTGCAAAAAAGTTTTTAGACATAACATCATAACATCAATTGTTCCAATGACTAGTTTTGGAGCTTAGCTATATAAGAAGCATTTTTGAAGTAGAGAAAAGGTTAGAAAACATTGTGAACAAGTGCAAACATCTTTATAAATCTTTGTAAGTCTTTGTGCAAACCTTTTTAGGTGTTACCTTGTATTTTAGGTAGAATGAGATTGTTTTTGTTGCTCTTTTTTAGAGTAGATTTTCTTGAGCACTAATTATGTATTTGCTACCTATTTGAGAGACTTAGACACTGCTTAGATCTTTCCTTGCTAGTGGTTTTAAAGCTTGGTATTGTACTTAAAAAAATACCAAAGGGTAGGTTCTTCTTGAGCTTGTAAAAGGAAAGGTTCTTCTTGAGTCTGTGAAAGGGAAGGTTGTCATTGAACTTCAAAAAAGGAAGGTTATCCTTGAGCCTGTAAAAGGGAAGGTTATTTCATAGCCTAGAAAAGGGAAGGTTTTTCTTAAGCCTTAAAAAAGAAATATAAATGCCTAAGTGAAAACTTAAGGATTGAAGTAGGCAAGTTGTCGAACCACTATAAATCCTTTTGTTGATTTATGCACTTATTATCTCTGCTTTAATTATCTATGGTTGTGTTTTTTCATTTTTGATTACAACCCAATTCACCTCCCCCCTTAGGGTACCTCATTGCCATTTAGTCCAACATTTGGTATCAAAGCCTAACATCTTTTGAAGCTTAATTGCAAGATGGATACAGTAATGTAAACCATTAAGTCTTCTTACTGTGGAAACTTCCTAAAAAATGGACCTACTAAAACTAGAAGAAGCAATATGTTCATAAAGCTAGAAGACCACCATCAAGAGGAAAGAATAAGAAGAAGCTTAATGAATTCCACATCAACAAGTGATGATGAATTCTCCTGTAACAAAAGAATAAAGAAGAAGAATGGCAAAAAGAAAGCAAAGTTGGATGTCTCATAGCCATGGAGGATGAATTGAATAAGGGCTCTTCAAATGAGGTATGTGAATTTAATGATGATATCAATGAGACGTTCATAGTAGAAAATCTTATTGATGCCCTAAAATCAATAAATAATGATTTAGATAAATCCGTTTATAGAAATAAAATTCATAAAAATGAAAATAGATCTTTTCAAAATGAAATTTCTTCCATTTTAAAATTAAAGATAAGCTTTTTAATGAAGTTGAATGTTTGAGAAAAGAAAAAGAGAAATTACTTTCAAAAGAACTTTTCTTAGATTCAAATGAAATAAAATTTTTAAAAATGAAAATTGATGCTTTGGAAAGGGAAAATGAAGAGTTAAATTCTAAAAATAAATGTTATGAAACTCTTTCTAAACAAAACGATAGTTTGAAAAAAAGGTTTTGGACTTGGAAAACTCTCTTTCAAATTTTTCTAAAGGAAAAGAAAAATTGGATTTACCTTTAGGCTCTCAAAGAGATGCTGGTGTGAAACATGACATTAGATATAATCATGCCTCTTCCTTCATCTTTAAAAACATATTTGTTAGAGCTTTACCTTCTAGAACACCTCGTGTACAAGGTGTTGAATCACTACGCTATTCACAAAAGGCTAATATCAATGTAAAGCCTAAGATCACAACACTAGCATAAAAAGCCTAAGAAAAAGGCTAATCATGCTTTTATGTATGCATCTTACAAGCCAAAGAGCCATAATGTGCTAAACTTTGCAACTAAAAGAAAAGTTACTCTTGGTCACACTCATAGTGCATATGCAAAAAACTTATATGCATGATCATAACTCTCTTTATCCTCACTCTCATAGGCTAAAGGCAAATCATGCCTTTAAATATGGAACCAAGTATTATAAGAATGCAAAGGTTCCATCACATTTTAGGCAGTAATCTTTTAGGATGCCTCCTCACTCATGTTGTACACAAGAGCTTAAGAAAAAACTCATTTGGCATTACTTTTATTGTTGAAATTTTAGCCATAAGGCATACTTTTGTTATGCTAAACTAAGAGATGAGAATATTTATGTTGCTAACTCCCAAGGAACTAAGAGAAAATGGGTAAAAAAGAAAGTTTAATTTTGTAGGTTTAGAAGCTTCTCACCTCTGCTCAAAATGGAGAATCAGATGATGGGTGGAGTTGTATAATTTAAAGAAGAGTTAAAGCTTTTGAAAAAGAACAATTACCTTTAATTCAAAAACACAACAATTTGTATTAGGTGGTATCTTTAACTATAATGTATCTCTATCCCTTCTTTTGTTTTAGTTAACATGTGTATTATTGAGTGGGAGTTTATTTTATGAACCATCAATGGTATCAGTTTAAGGTTTTTTTTTTTTTTTTTAGGAATCCCCAACAACTATCCTTCATTTATTGTTTTTCTCAATTTATGAAGAGAACATGTAACCCTAAGTTATGTCAACTGAATTTGTGTTTGAATATCCTAGGAAATTTATTAGAAGGAAGCATAAAGAGGGGGAGTTTTTCTTTGTTATTTGTTATGTATTTTTAGTACAATCATGTTTGCTTAGTTTTTTTTTTTTAGGAACTTGATCTAGATTTTAGGAAGTGAATGTTTGTATGTTTGAAATGGGAGAACATTTTTTAAAGGGAATTTATTATTATTTTTTTTGTACATCTTTTTATCATGATGACAAAAAGGGGTAGAAGTTTTTGATGCTTTCATTGGATGATTTGTTTGCCTTGCTTGGTATCAGTTATGCACATAACCCAACACTTTGTATCATCTATGTTATTAACATCCAACATTTAGTATCTTATGTGGTACAACATTTGGTATCTTATGTGGCTTGTTAAGTAGCATACTTGGCATCAGGCCTTGTGTGGATATTTCAATAATTGTTATTAAACAATATGTTAAATTACTATCAAACCTTGTGTGAATATTTTGATTTATATGTATTTTGGTTAGTACTAATTTGTAGTTTTGTGTTTTAACATTTAGTATCCTTTGTGTGTTTAAGTTTTGTATTTCTTGTATCAAAGCATCTTGGTTTTGTCATCAGTCAAGAAGGGGGAGATTATCTTGAATGCTAGGGGGAAAGTGTTTAGAGAACATGTAACCCCATGGCATTAGACTCACTCCTCTACTTTGAATGATGTGTTTTAAATGATAACAAAACTATTGTTTTAAAGGATAATAAAACTATAGCAAAAACAAGAAAAGTTCTAATGTTTACACTTTAGTGTTTTTGGATGATTTAAACATACCCAATGAACATCAAAAGGGGAGATTGGTATGAATGCTAGGGGGAGAATATTTGGAGAACATGTGATCCTAAGACTTAATAAATGTTAAAGGGCAGATCATCTCTCAATGAGTGTTATACAAATTCAACGGGTGTTGAACATCTCCCAATGGATGTTAGACCATTTAATGGGCATTGAAGGATGAATAATGGATATTGATTGGATGTTGCATATTTGCTAAAGTCTTATGGACCTTATAACATGTGTTGTCCCTTTACAACAATTATTTGAGAAGTACTCCAGGTTAAGCTACATTGGACCTCGCCACGGATGTTGAAGTTTCATAATGGGTGTTGCTTTGAGTTAGCAACAAAAGTTACATATTTTCAATAGGTGTGGAAATGTGCCCAAGCCTGAGTTAAAGCTTTTAGAACCCAAAATGAGCATTAGCCCTTCTCAACAAGCATTTAAGAAGTTTTTCAATAGTATTACAAATTACTCATTGGGAGTGGAAAATAACTTTGCAAAGTTTGCAAAATAGAGCACAAAGTTCAAGCTTTATAAACATGAATAATGAGCATTGTTCCCTGCCCAATAGGTATTATGGTCAAAACCAATGGGCATTTAAAGACATTCAATAGGCATTGGAAGTAATCGTTACAAGTTCAAAAGGTTTGATGAAGAACAATGAATGTTATCATCTCTAGTGGCTAATTTTACAGAAAGTTGTAAGACATAATATCAATGATTTCAATGGCTAGTTTTTGAGCTTGACAATATAAGGAGCATTTTAAAAGTAGAGAAAATGTTAAAAAACATTGTGAACAAGTATGAATATCTTGGTAAATCTTTGTAAGTCTTTATATAAACCCTTTTAGGTGTTACCTTGTATTTTAGGTAGAACGAGATTGTTTTTGTTACTCTATTTGAGAATAGGTTTTCTTGAGTACTAATTATGTATTTGTTGCCTATTTGAAATGCTTAGACACTGCTCTTTCCTTGCTAATGGTTGTAAATGTTGGTATTGTGCCTAGAAAAATACTAATGGGAAGGTTCTTCCTAAGCCTATAAAAGGAAAGGTTCTTCTTGTGCTTATAAACGAGAAGGTTGTCCTTGAGCTTGGAAAGGGGAAGGTTATCCTTAAGCTTGTAAAAGGGAAGGTTATCATTGAGCTAGTAAATGGGAAGGTTCTTCCTTGGCCTAAATAAGGGAAGCTATTTTTTGAGCTTTACAAAAGAAATAGAAAGGCCTAAGTGAAAGCTTGGGGAATGGAGTAGCACATTGTCAAATCACTATAAATCCTTGTGTTAATTTGTGTGCTTATTATTTTCACTTTAGTTATTTGTGCTTGTGTTTTTTTTTTTTTTTGTTTTTTTTATTACAATCTAATTCACTTAACCTCTTGGTTTGTCTCATCACCACTCAGTCCAACATCATGTTAATTTTATGTGCAAAAATTATTAAGATTAATATATGACCATAAGGGGTAAGACTCATGGCCATTATGATTATTAATTCTTAAAAGACAACTCATTTGTAAAACACATGACAAAGTTGCATGACCATGTGTCGAGAAGAAGCAATTGTGCAATAGAAAATAAAAGTACACGACCTGACTGCATGACTATGCATGCTTATCACACAACCATGTCCCTTTAGCTTATGATCATTCGTCCCTTGCACTAAAAATCTAACATTTGAGCCGTGTGACATGATCATTCACCCTTATTAACAAAAAACCCAATCTTGCCCAAAATGCATAGCCTTGATGCATGTTTGTACGCTTTTAAAAATACCAATTTTAAATCCTCATGCCTTTCATATTCTTTTCACTTTTCTCTTAAAAACCCTAAGCATAATCATGCTTCTTCCCTTCCCTTTCCCTGAATCAACCTTATCACTAGCAAAACTCGAACAAAACATCATTCCTCAACCTCTAATCTCAATTTCCATCATGTCTAAGAGGCCAAAGACCACTGCCGAATGAAGACCCAACTCCTCAAGCTCTAATCCTCTTCTTAGTGCTACCTTGATCTTTAGGAAGGACAAGCACGTAACCATATATAAAATCCTTTCTAAGCATCCATTCTTCCCTACTAAGTTCATTGACATATGTGCTATAGTGATTATGGGCTTACTTGATGAGATCCAAGAACACATTAGGACACTTTAATAGGAGTGATTTATTGATCTCCATACTTTTTCATATAAAAAATTAACTTTAGAATTCCTTGCTAGCTTATATTTAAAATCTAGGAAGATGGGTGGAATTTACCCTTTTATTATTATATCTTTTCAATTGCTTAACCAGCTCTATACTTTGTCTTTAAATTAGGTTATGTAAGCTTTTTAGTTGAACAATGAAGGATTTATTGATTTTTCAAAAAATTTTGATAACCAATTAGTTTAGGTATCTTTGGTGGATAATCCTATTATGAAGCATAGGTTAATAAGGTTTTAGAGATTAATGAGCTCTTTTTACATTATATGCCCCATATGCTTTTGTATTTAATGATGGGTAGAGGTGAGAACAACAGGGTAGTCAATCATATTGAATTGTTATTTTGTGATGTATGAAATTTGACCATTCCATTAGTATTGCTTGGTGGATTGTCTATCATATGGGTATGGTATGGTTGCTAAGAGAGACTAAGGGAGTTTTCATATTGGTGGTTTTGTGACCATTCTTGCACATTTATTTCCGAATTTATGACCATTCCTCTACCCAAAGGTGATTATTTCTTATTGTATGAGAATATGCTTCACATTAGTATTATTAAGAAAAAGGGTGCTAAGTCTATACTAATTTGGGATGCTAAAGTGGAGAAGAGTTTTGAAGAAGGTGTTGCATTGCAAGATGTGCCCATAGGAGGGACCTCTTCTCGTGTTCCACTACCACCACCTATAAGTAATTTAGAAGATATCTTAGTGCAGATAGAGTCTTGTTTAGAGCACATGGACCATTGCCAAGCTATTTTTGAATGAGAGGTGTGTGGACGACTTGAGGCATTGGATACTCATATAATAGATGTAAATAGGCATCTCTAAGTATACCTCAACTATATTGGATTTCCTCCTTTGCCACCTTTGATGGATTGATCATCCCATCTTCTCTTTTGCATTTATTTTAATTCTTGAAAATACATTTTATGTTTTGTAATGTTTCAACTTTGGACATATTAGATTTGTTTATATTAACTATGATTTGTACTTTTATGTTTCTTATGCTTGATAATTATGAATAGAGCCTGTTGCTCTATTGTTATGCTAAATATGATGTGTTACCATTGAGGTCTTTATGTTTGTATTTATGCCATTAATCTTTTGTGTTGTGCCTATCAAGGCCTTCACTTATGTTCTTGTGCTTCTAATAGATGGATGCTTTCTAATTGTGCTTATGCTTAGTGTGGCATGATTTTTGCGCTTCCTTTCAACATATTTACAAGGGAAGTCCTTTCCCTCGCTCTTTATTTTCTATGTCCAATCATTAAGGGTAATAATTTTTAAGTTTGGGAAGGAGGTTTTTTACTTTCACTTCTTCACAATTGAGTGCATTAATGCCTACATTTGATATTATATTAATTTTATGGCTTTAAGTGAGCTTAATATCAATTTAGTAATCTTTTTGGTTAGTTTTAGTTTGAGGTTTTAAGGTGAAAATTTGATGAAGAAATTTATTAATCATTGTTTTAATTTGATTAGCTTAATTTTCCTTGTAATAATAATTTGAGCTTAACGATCATGTTTCTATTTTAAATTGGTTGGACACATTAGAAAACACTATGCAGATTTGACAAAATATGAATTTCTATATGAGATGTTTCAATCATACCACTTTAAGTTAAAGGAAACCTCTATATATGCTAAAACATGATAAAACACCTTTTTAGGAAAAATCCTAAAACTTGGTAACTTTAAGGAAATGATTAAGGCATTCTTTGATTGCCTCATTATCCTCCATCCATACCTTTTATTGCATTGACCCTTGTCACCCATTTAAGTCATAATGTATACTCACTTATGAGTATAACACCTTTTCTTTCTTAAATCGAACATCATCATCATAACTATATAGCTTAAATGAACTTTTGCCTCCCTTATTAAGAGAAATAAAGTTAGGACATGGTTATATAATGATGTGTCGTATATTTAGTCATTCATGTGCATTTATATTTGCAAAATGGGCAAAAAGAGTAAATTATTATTTTCCTTTGCACTATAAAGGTTAATTTAAGTTTGGGGGTGGTGCATGGATATTGTGAAATTTTGCTCTTTACATATGCTTCGTGATAAAAAAAAAAAAGGGAAAATAAATGTATAAAAGTGAAATAATGATGAAAGAAAGAAAGGTGATTGTAAGCACCTCGAGTTTCACTCGAACTAGTGAAATCTTACTTACTACTACATCCTTTTATCGACCAACGAGGGATCAAGAGGATGGGGTTCTTTACATTAGTAAGGATCCTAATATGTGGTGCATGTTTGGACTAACAAAGTTCCTTTTTAGGCCTTGCATAATTGAAGGCCCCCTAAGTCTAAAGTCATAGTCGTTGGGGAACTAAAAGTGAGACAATATATTGGCACTATCCCTATGAAATATGGAGTCATGATCAAACTTTAGTAGAGAAAAGAATATAGGGAAGGCAAAATCTGAGTCTAATATAAGTAAATTAGAAGGCTCATTTTATCTTCATCCAATTAGAGATTAGGTTTGAAAATTGGGTATGGATTATGAAAGTGGTTAGGCAGCCTTAAATAGCCCGAATATTAGGATCGGGCCTTCAAACATTTTGGTTCACTTTTAATATTTTAACTAAGTTATTGATTATTCTAATTAATGGTCCTAAACATGCTTTTAGCACAATCAAGTCAATCAAATCATTCCATCAATCCAAATAGGAGTAGGGGTTACGCGTCATGATATAGGGGTCATTATGTATATTTGTATATCTATTCAAGTATAATCATCTTAAAAGGGAGAGGGGTCATTCGTCATGGTATGGGGATTATCATGCATATTGATACATCTAAACATAACATGTATATGACAACATTCATGATAATCAAAGATGATCATTGAGATGATCATTCATAGTCTAACTTGAATCAAAGGCCTACAACTTAAAAAATGCATAAGTTAGTAACTAAAATAGATAAAAAAATTATGGAATCAAATAAAGTCATTAATCATCTCACAATATTTCCACAATCAAGGTGCCTAAATATATATCTAAGTCCATAACAATACATCCTAACATTATATAAAAATATGATAATAATAAGAAAACACAAAGATATGAATTATGAAGCATGAAGAAACATAAAGATGAAACACAAATATTTTAGAGGATGTTCAATGGCCTAGGGCAAAGATGGTCAAAAAGGAATCCTAGGGTTATGAAACCCTCATCCTTATGGCTCTCGAAGAGCATGACATCTATAGGCACCTCTAACCATAATAAAGGTTAGAATATAATATCTACAAGAGGAAATCACAAGGCCAAAACAAGCTAATAACATTCTTAAAAATAACCATGTCATGGTAAGACTCCTAAGGTCCTAGGAAATCAAAGTTCCTTACTTGGTCACTATAAAATCTAATCTAAATAGAACACTTGATATAACAATTAATAAAAATATGAAGGAACATGGACTATTAGCATAAAATGCATCCTAAAAACATTTAGATTTGTTCAAGATTCTATTTTTCAAATGAATAGGAGGCCTATGCCATTTGGCCTCATCCTATTATGCTAATGGAATAGTAAGAAATCGTAACAAGTTGCTTTGACATAGGGGAATTTAGAAGAGAGAGTAAGAGTATTGCAAAATTGTTCATAAGGAAACAAGATTGTGCACCCTGTATCTAAGGTTGTATAGCCCATAAAAGGTGCATTGTATAACATGCTTTTCCTAGGTCTTACAAATAAAAAGAAAATAAGAAAGAGGAGAAGAATAGGGAAAATGAAGGGTTTTATATGCCTTGATGTTTGCTTACCCTCAGAAGCTTACTAGATGATTTGTATTCTTTAAAATGCTTAGGAAAAGCACAAAAGTGTAAAGATTAGTCCTTGCTCTATCTTGGAATGAGTTAGAGTTTAAGGTTTTTGAGCTAAGTATGATTTGAGGGGAAAAATTGGTAAAGTTTTGTTAGGATTTCCAAGCCTCTTTCTCTTTCTTTAAATAAGGAGGGGGTATTTATACGTGATGGATGAGTACATAGAGCTAGCAATTGTCATGGTTGCACAATGTATTCATCTAATTACAAAAAAAGAGATGGATTTCCTAAAATTACGATTTGCATGTGGGCTGTACAACCTAAAATGGGTTGTACATCTCCCTATCAAGGATGTATAATCCTAGGGTTTAAAGATGAACTAGTTCTAGAAGGTTCTAGGGATTAGAGTTTAAGGGAGGGTTTCACAGCCTTAGATGTGGCTTGTACAACCCTAATTACTGGGTTGTATAACCTATTTTTCTCAAACTGATAGATTGGGTTTTTGGTTATGGGCTTGGTGTTGGACTTTTATTTTTAGGTGTGGCTTTGGGCTTCGCTAAGGTTTTCTAAAGCTTTCATCTCTTCCTTTGGCAATTCTCCCCTATATTATGGAAATGTATTTAGTGATTTTCATCATCTAGCTTTGCATATAGAGGTCCAAAATTTGATGCTTATAGTTTACCCCTTGCTTTATAAGGCTTGAAAAATAATATTTGAGGAATGAATATTTGCGCAAGTTTCAACAAAGCAATATAAGGAATATAAACATTAGTAAGGATACCAAAGGATATAGGTATTTAATAGCTCTTCGAGCCGGTACTAAAGCTTGTTTTGGTAGCTTTCTAATAGGTATTAGGTGTGTGTGATCATTCTTAACAACTACCTAACAAGTACTAAAGAGGTTTTAGAAGGTATTAGGTATTTTGTATGCATGAATAGCTTTCCAACAAGTACTAAAGTGGTTATAACAGCTCTTTAGTAGGACTAGGTGTTTATGGTTTGGTAGTTAGATTCTTATAGTCATATAATGTTCTTAAATCTTCTCTCTATGGGTGCTTTAGTCCTTCTGACTGATGGTTTTGGCTCTAGGATGCCCTCTAGGTGATTATTATGTAATTGGAGCCTTTCTAGCACTATTAAAGCTAAATTGATATTTTTGTAACCCTTCTGGTCATCTTGGGGTATTATTTTATTTTAGCGCAATGGGCCTAGGCGTAGATGCTATAGGAAGTGTTTCCCTAGGTTTTGACATTCTGATGAAGAACTTTTCTTTGAAAATATTTTTGAGGCCTCAGAGGAGGACAAGTTTATCATTTAAGGGCATTTTGGTAATTTGATTTAAATAAGGAAACTTAGAGCATGGATCATCTGAAAGGTTCTCTGGGTGCTTTATAAGCAATGAGGGAATTTCAATAATTTGATTTGAATCAGGGAGCTTAAATCATCCTTAAGGTAATGAGGGTACTTTGGTAATTTGATTCAATGTTCCATTCCCTAAACTATTTGAGTGTAATGTTGTAATTTACTCAGTATTCTAGCCTTATGGAATGTTTAAGCATAATCTGACAATTTGGCTGATAATTTAGATTGTTGATTTGTCCTTTATAGGCCTTAATGTTGATAAGGGGTATTTTAATAATTTATTCAATGATATGAGTTTTTGAATTATCGATTTGGACTTTTCATGGGAAGTTATGGCATTTTGGTAAATTGGCTATCTTAAGGCTCATTAGGAAGATAGGGGCATTTTGTTAAATTGGCTATTTTGAGGCCTTTTGGGAAGTAGGGCTACTTTAAAATTTGGGTAAGGTCGTTCTAATAAATGGGAGAGAATTGGGCTTAAAAGGAATGCATATGGGCTTATGTAGTTAAAAGGATATAGGGCTTCAAACGTTAAAGGGAGAGTTAGGCTCACAACGCCCAACTCGGACCTTTTTGTTTCAAAGGGGTTGTATAGGCTATAAGATGGATGCACAGACATATGGTATGTATAGACTAGTTAGGGTTGTACAAATCTGGTTCACTATATATGCCAATTCAAAATGACCCTCCTCATTTGTGCCACTCTTCCTTTCTCTCTTCTTTTTCTCTCTCAAATTTTCAAACTTAGCTTTTAGGTTCACTTAGCATTTCGGGAGTTTACCATGACCAAATATTATGATGATGAGATGTTCAATGTCTGGAATGAGTTCCTTGATGAGGACACTACTACATTGGATGCTCTAGAGCTACTGCGATCCCAATAAGGGTTCACACCAGGTGAGCCCTTTAAAGAGTGCAATCGTGAAAAAGATCCAACTTGGCTTCCCCTCCATCTAGCTACACACCAATAGTCTACAATCTATACCATCACCTTACAGGAGTTGCCTCAGGAGTGGTAGACATCCCTTTCCTTTTACTTTATTTTATTTTATTTATCCTTTGTCTGTCTTGACATTATAGATTTTACTGCTATGGAATTTTCTCTTTGACTACGAACATTAGGTTAGCTTATAAAATATTTATGGAAAACTTCTAAGATACTCACTCTTTACTTTTAGTGAAATTTTATTTTTCTATCTATTAATTTGATTGATTGCCTCAATTTGCAGGCACTTGGGCATTATTATGTGACCTACATAAAGAAATATCAAAATTAATTAATGAAATAACCTATGAGAAATTTTGGTACATACTTGAGATAAAGAAAATAAAATTATAAATAATTTATTTATTTATTTGTTCTACTAACTTCCAGTCTTGTAATGCTTTACTTGTGGATGCTAAATTAGACCTTGATTTTTTTATTTGAGAAAATTATTCTCGTGATTCTTCTTAACATTTGCGAATAAACCCTAGCAACCAGGACTTATTACTTTTCTACCCTTAGATTTAGACTTTTTTTATTTTGTTATCTTTGACCTTGATAAATATGTAATTTTCTTTACACTTCTCTTTTCTTCTTTTACAGGGGATTATTAACTTTTAGAAGGGAGGTGAGGTTATGGGGCCTATTAGATAGTGGCTTTGCACACTACATCTCGGGTCTTGGCCCGTTTAGAGGGGACTAGGATTTGGATTTTCTTATGCATGCTACTAGAGGAGGCTTCGAACGTTGACTCAGTGATGACACATGCGCTTCTTAAGCGATGGATGGACACTACTCGTACCTTTTACCTACCCTTGATAATAAAGCTAACAATCATACTTGGGAACTTCACCTTTCTAATCAGGTTGCAATTCATAAGCATTCCTATACTCATAAACTCTAACATGCATGAGTCAGTACTTTAGAGGGACTGTTTGTTGAGAGTCCTTAGATGTGTTCCCTAACTTAAGGGGAATAAGATCATGTTGAGGTCAGCTGATGTATGCTAGGTCATCAATTATAGTTATGATGACGAGATCAACTATTAGGGGTCGTATTCTCAAATGCATTTGATATAGTTAAACATTGTCTGATGCTAATGTTGGAGGACTTGGGCTTGCTCTATTGCCTTAATTAGGGCTTTGTGGTGCTAGTGTATCTACATTGATACCTTGATCGGTGTTCCCAGGTCAAGGGGTATGTGTATGGTGTTTAAAGGGTGCTTATTATGAGTATCTCTTAATCCCTTTATTATGTTTTGGCCTCATTCTATTATTTTGGGATTTATGCCACATTTATTGACAGACATGGGATGTTGAGCTAGGCATAATATAGAAGATTGATCCTGAGATTGAGACAAAGGGTGGCTATCCCTATTTCTCACAGTGGAGTGGTGTGGCCTGCCTAAAGTCCTCAATTACTAATAAACATGCCCGTCTTAACACGATCACTATCACTTTTAACTAGGTACTTCCTCCTATATAGATAAATTTGTGTAACCCATAATTATTTATTTATTATTATCTAGTCTTATACTTATAGTGGTGGGGTCATATGGGGATGTTGCCATTGGATGTGGCAGAGGTAGAGGCCATCTCCTATAACTGTCGAGTGATGGTAAGGCCCTTCATTTAAGAACGGTATTTGGATGAGTATAAAGCCTGGATGTGATACCCATTTCGTAGTGTCCGTACATGGGGCGAGGGATTTGGAGGGTTTGGAGCTTGCCTTGACATTGCACTTTTTACTATAGGAGCAGTTTGCCTCTGATAGTACCCCTACACATTTTGGCTTATTATAGCAATTATCAAGAATCTTTCCTTATCAGAGGCAGCTATTCAAGCCTTTCCTCTATATGCAGTTGATGAGAGGATCATCCTCTAGCATGGGTGTTGTGGTACTATTGCATAGGCAACTTGAAGAACTTCCACTTTTGCACATGCATTTGGCACTACTGCTGCCTGAGGCCATTTATAGGCCAGTGGGTCAACTTTGGGGAGTGCAAAATTCGTGGTACTAGCCAACCTGGCTTATATGCCATACAGCCTACTGGAATCTTATATGACTTCATTGACAGGATCTATGATGTCATTGCAAATCAGTCCATCCATTTGCATGTTCGAACTGACTACGACTACCCACGTGAGTATTCCCTTCTTTACTTCCTTGTACGTTGGTTATGATGTAAGCTTTGTCGCTAACAACACTTTTTCTTTTCCTTTTTTGTAGATTCCTTACGTTTAGACCGAGGCTATGACTGATATGATCAATGCCCTGAAGAGGACCATGACACAACAAACACACTTTATGCAGGTTAGTAAGAAAAAAAATACATACAACAAAAGCAGAAATAATACATGCATGCATGTTTATGATTTATGTCTTGTGTGTTTTATATCCTACTTATCCTAACCTTTGTATTTCTTGCAGGAGATGATCTAGTAACTAACCGTGAGATCATAGATAAGGACCAGCACCTGGCGGAGTCAAAGGAAGAGATTAAGACCTTAACTTATGCAGTTACAGAGCATAGATATGTGGCGATAAATGGTAAGCCAAAGATTCTAAGGTGATTGCTTCTAGAGGTAGGGATAGTTAAGCTATAGAGACTGCTCTCCCTTTTTAGCTTTTAGGACATTTTTTCTTTTCCTTTTTTTTTCATTTCAGTACAATATGCTTTGATTGATATTTTGCATAGTGGTATAGCTTCATTGGGCAACTTGAAACCCCTAATTTTAGATGTTTGCATAGGTTCTGGGATTTCCAAGGATATAACAAGTAACATTGCCTCTATTTTTGACAAAGTTTGAGATTTTTTAGTAAATCCAATGAAGGAATAATGATTTTGGCTTTTGATTTTGAATTTTGAGTATTTTTTGAATCATTGGTCAATACTTGTTTAAACATATGCTTTCTAAGGTGGGTACAAATGATGTTTATGTCCAAGGTGTAAAAGGAATATTGTTAAAATTTTTCGAGAGTTAAGGGGCTATATAGCCCAAGCTAAGGTTTGTACACACCTAATTGATAGTTGTACAGACAGATTTAAGTGTTGTACAAACATATTCAGGGGCTGTATAAACCTATTGAGTAGAGTGTAGCTATCTAACACTAATTAGCCTTGTCTTCTTTATAAATACCCATTTGGAATATGCTCTTTACAATTACCATTTCCAACCTCCAAACTATGTCAATAGCATTTTTAAGGTCTCTCCCACTCAAATCTAGATTGATCCATCATGGGCAGGTCTTTCAGCTCTTTGCAACCTCTTTTTTTATCGTCTTGATACACATTTCCTATTAGCAGCATCTGATTTATGGGATTCTACATTACATTTGAGGGATGTAGAGATCTGCCCATTATTAGAGGAGTTTAGTGCTATCTCGACTATTGTACAACTATAAATCAAATTGTGCTACCTTAGCTGGATATAAATCAAATTGTGCTGCCTCAACTGGATTACCCATATGTCTGAAAGATGGTGGAGTTATTCGACATGGGGTATAAGGAGGTACCTTACTACACGTTAGGTTAGGAGAAATTCTCATGGCTCCTTTTCTCACTCTCTTCCCCTCCGAAGGCCAAGCTTGGGAGGCTCATGCCTATATTGCTATAGCCATTATGATGGGTGAGTATTAGCTATAGCGGAAGGATAGGGAGATCAATCTATAGGTTTTACCATTTATAGAGGGAGTTGAATCAGGGAGGACCCCCACACCATGATCTTAGGTGAGACCATTGTGGTTTTGGACAGAGTAGCTTTTAGTTTTAGTCATTCTTTCAAAGGGTGGTTGTTATTACTTTAGGTAGGAAATCCTCTTATTGTATTATTATCTTTATTTTAGCTTTTTTTCTTCTATTCCTGTTCTAATGTTTGCATGGACTACCCTTATAGATTTTCAATCTAATGGTATGCTCATTTTTGCATAGGTCACCCTTTTGGATTTTCAACCTAATGAGCATATTATTTTTCTCTTCTGTTCTTTTTTTCTCCTTTTTGTTTTTTCAAATATGGCTACCCTAACTATGGATGTCAGGCTGTATTACGTACAATAACATTTGAACTACCATTTGTCAAGGCTAACTGTGACTATGGTCGAGTGAACCAAGTGGATGTCTTGCATTAGTGTCACTGACATTCGTTGGAGTTACCCATGTTGGAATCTCTTACGTGTTATCCTTATGAGGATTGTGTCATTCTTCCTACCTTATCTTTAGACACTTTTTATGACCCAACTCGTGTATGTCGTTAGTTTAGTGCTTCTCCATTTGAGGTATAATTTCTCCCATCCTTTGTAGAGGGTCCTTTGTCCTAGCACTTCCTAAACAGGGTTGAGGCGACATGGACTAGCCATAGTTTGGGGGTACAGTGTTATCCCAATCAATTTTTTGCCATAGTTTGATAGCCCTACAAGGTGAATCATAACTTGTCAAACCAATCCTTATACATTTCAACCATCTTGGCAAAGACATTTTTAACATTTTTATTTGTCGCTTTCACTACCCCGTCAACCTATAGACTGTAAGATGATGACTTTTGGTGGACTACTATGGACTTTTCTAGTATGTCCTTAACCTCTACTTGGAAATGGTAACCATTATTCATGACAATGCGATGTGGCACACTGTAGCGATATATGACGCTTTTCTTAATGAATCATGCCATCTATTTTACCTTCAGCTTACCAAAGGATTCAACCTCTACCCACTTTGAAAAGTAGTCCACTGCTGCTATAATATGCCTATACCCCATTTTTGAAGCAGGTATAATCTCTCTAATTACATCAATGCTACATATTACAAATGGCTAAGGTAAGGCCAAATTCTATAGTTCAATTGATGGTAAATTACTGAGGTTACCATATACCTAACATTAATGACAACTTCAAACCTTTTGAATACAATAGTGTTCCATAGTAGTCCAGTAATATCCTAATTTTAGAATTTTTTTACCAACACTTTCCTATTCATATGGGGGCCACAAACTCCTGCATATACCTCCTTTATGATCCTACTGGCCTCTTCCTCTTCCACACACTACAAATGAACTCCGTTGGCCTCTTCCTTTGCCATACACCTTCTCCTTTCTTGTTTACAACTTTGTTGATGTACACCCTCCATCTTTGAGGCTTGGTCACTCCTAACCATTCATTCGAGAATTGAGGAAGTTCAAGTTCTCATTCCATGAAAGTTTGTAATGCCAAATAATCTAAAACGACCCATCCTTTGATCACCTTCCTAGCTACATACTTAATGTTGAATTCGATCAATAAGACTAACCACTTCATTAACTTTCGCTTTAAGGAAGGAATCTTGTGTAAAAATTTAATAGGATTAAGTTTCAAAATCACTTCTATGAAATATGAATGAAAATAGTGTCTTAACTTCTTTGATGCCCAAACTAGTGTTAAACAAGTCTTCTCCACCTGATTATACTTCACTTTATAAGACAATAACTTCTTACTTAGGTAAATACACTACATGTTCGTTCCTTGTTTCATCTTTCTGAGCTAACATTACACCAATAGAGCTATTTTCTATTTTTAAATATAAGGTTAGTGACTTTCTAAGTAGTACAATACCCTTTTATTTTTTTGAAGGCTCTTTGGCATTATTCATTCTACTTTATCAGTTGATCCTTCCTTAATAGCTTAAAGATCAGTTCACAAATGGGAGTGAGTCTGGCTATGAAGCGACAAATGCACTGTAAATGACCTAAGAAACCTTAGATCTCATTCTCTATCTTGGATGCAGGTATTTCTTGAATATCCTTTATTTTATTTAGATCCACTTCGATGCCTTTTTCACTAATCACATGTCCTAATAACTTATAGGAGGTGGGCCTAAACACACACTTATTCAAATTCAATATTGAGTTATACTCATTGAGCCTATTCAAAAATTTTTCCAAAGCTTTAAAGTGCCCTTCCCTTGTTTTCAACTTCACCATCATGTCATCTACATACACCTTAACCTTTTTACATATTAAGTCATGCAATAAGGCAATAATCATTTGTTGGCATGCTAGTCTCATAGTCTTCAACCCAAATAGCATCACCTTATAACAATACATCCCTTATTTTGTGATAAAAGACATTTTTACCTTATTTGTGATAAGCATTAGAATATGGTTGTACCTAAAAACCCATCCATAAAGGAATAAATAAGACAAGTTGCAACACTATCAACCAACACATCTATGTGTTAAAGAAAAGTTGTCCTTTAGATGTGCTTTGTTCATATCGTTGTAGTTAACACACATCCTCACTTCGCCACCCTTTTTTTGGTACTGGTACTATATTGGCTAACCATTAGGGGTAATCCTCTACTTCCAAGAACTTGGCATTCAATTACTTTGCTACTTCTTCTTTGATCAATTGAGCCTATTCAGGTCTCATCTTTTGAGGCTTCTATTTTACCAATTTCATATGTGGGTAGGTTAGGATTTTGTGTTTTGTAATTCCCTTATTAACCTAGCATATCTTCATACATCTAAGCAAAAATCCTCTGGTACTTCCTGAGTATTTATTCAAACTTTCTTTGCTTCTCCTACGTAATATCATTTACAATGAGGAAGATCTTCAAGTTTTCCTGTGTGCCAAGATTAAATACAGTGGTATGCATATAATTAATATTATTATACTTATGAAATAATGCATGTTATACATATTACTATCAAGAAGCACATCACACAAGTAAGCAAACCCACTATTCATTGCCTTAAACTTAGAAAGGAATGCATCGTCATCTTGAAAGAGGTTGGAAACAAGAGCTTTTGTTGTAATAAGGGAATCAACTTCATTTAGTTAGTTGATAGAAGTTTCATATGCCTGAGCCTTTCTTTCTCCTTAATCCTTTACTTCATCAGTCAAAACCTTAAGATTGGTATTTTATATGGAATATATTGCTTTTCCAATTTTTGTACCGGCAATAACCTTAACAACTCCCTCAAAACTCTATTTCATCTTATCATCCCCTAACTCAATTTTTAAAAAATCTGCCCAAAGTGTTGTGCCATCTGCCATAGTGGGCTTAGTCCTGCCACAGGGCCCTACATTTCTTCGCCACTTACATCCTTGATGAAGTTTACAATCATGCTTTCAATATATTTTAATTAAATGTTTATCTTCATATGATCTTTCCTAATGGCCCATAAATTATGATCTAACATATATTCTCCCTCCGTTCATTAGCAATCCTCTTTTTGTCATTTCATGGCCATGTGGACTAATGACTATATAGAACCATAGATTGATAGAAATCTTGATCATCTTTTATCCCTGCAATCTATTTGTCTTTATTCTTATTCTTATGCTTCTTTTTTAATGAGTTTTGATAGTTTTGATATCCTAGTTCACCAATAACCATTTGGAAAAAGGCCTTCTCAAGTTCATCTATATCTCTACCTAATGACTTCTCACATTTCAGTGGTCCTTTGCTCGATTTCTTTAGTGACTTCTAATTTTTTCATAAAGAAATCTGATAGTGGTCCATTCAATTCCTTCACTTCTGACTTTGACCCTTTACCATGATACCCTACTCCTTTTCTTGTGGTCTAAGTGGGAATCTCTGGAAACTCTAATATGCTGGTGGGATTCTTTCCTAGTCCATATCCTGGCATAAAGTACATGTTCTTTATAATCCCCATTACTTTAGGGTCAACCCACCTGTCAGTGATTCTAACAACCTGAAACCCTTGAAGATTCAGATTAACCATACTTAAAGCTGACACAATATCCCTAACCTCTGTATAAATGGTCACAATGTCTCCTTTATGAGGAATCTTAACTTTTTAATAAATAGTAGAAGGCATACAACCTAACAGATGATACCCTGGTCTCCCTAATAAAAGCGAGAAGGTGATTGGGATATCTAAGACTATAAATTCCACAATTTTCTCCACTATGCCTATTTTTACCAAGGTCTTGAACACAACTAAAGTTGGCCACCTACAATCATCATAGGCTAAAATCATACTATCAAAAGCTTTTAAACCTTTCTTAGATAATCCAAATTTGTGTAGAAATTTCAAAGGATAAATTTTAATTTTAGATCCATCATAAACCATCATACATGGCATACCTATCCCTTTTACTTCAGCTTAAATGAATAGGGCTACGTTGTTATCCCTTCCTTTTGGAGTAAGATCCTCATTTAAGAAAGTGATTTTATCGTTATGAGTTAACTATGCAATGACATCCTTCGAAGTAGCCTCGTTCGAGATGATTAAACTCGATAGATCCTCAACCATAACCTTTTTATGCTCTTAGGAGGTAATAAGCAATTCCCACATACTGACCTAGGCAGGCATCTTCCTCAACTATTTCACAATAGGATTTCCATCCTTTTACACCTTTATATCATGTTCATCCATCTTCTTCACATCCTTTGGTTCTTTATGAGCTTATCTGTCAATATAGTATTTTCCACTACTAGTTATATGGTTCAATTTTCTAGTTTCATTTTCTTCATTACTCTTCTATCATAGTTGAACCACTCACTTCCTTCGTACCTATTTTGTTTATTCATTTTACCTTTCTTAAAGATTAATAGTGCAAATAACCACAACCTCATTTGAGATCTCTTTGATAGTAGTAATAACAACTTCCTTTTAAATTTTGGAATCTATCATGAATGTCCCCTGATTTGAGAGAGGAACATTACGATAGTTTGGAAGGGGATTTGCATGGATTTTAGGCCTTTTAAAATTCATTGAAACAATCTCTTATTGTCAATGAGATCCTAAATTTTATGTCTCAGTATATAGTAGTCATCGATGTTGTGACCTATTCCTTGATGAAAAGTGCAAAATACATTGGCATCATACAACATAGGCTAGATTAGTATGTGGATTAGAAGGTGGTGTTAGTGTTAGAGGCTTCAACACTGCCTTCTTCTATAACCTTTCAAATGCTTTGGACAAAGGTGTCCCTAAATTAATGAATTGTCTTAGCATCTTTACTATTTTGACATCAATCATCTTGTTCCCTTCAGTCTGAAGCTGAGATAGAGCACTTCTTCTCCCTCCATATTGCTTTTTCGACTCAAATTCTAACTCCTCAGCCTGCAAACCTACTTCTTAAAGGTCCTTAAAGTTCCTTACCAACATTCTCCTAATTCTAGTGCTAATACTATAGGTAAAGCCTTCAAACTTTCTCTCTCTTTATAGGGCTTATGATCACCTATAAAATTGTTTTCTTCCACCTCTTAATGTAGTCATTAAAGCTTTCACTATTTTTTTTTTTTTTACTTTAAAGACTCCAAATCTTACAATGTGACCTCTAGATATGAATTACAAGCATAGTGCATCTTGAAGGCTTTCATCAATTCCCTTTAGCCTTCTCTGATAGCCTTCGGTTTGTTAAAGTATCGTGTCTATACGAACCCTTCCAATGATAATTCAAAATGCTCTAACATAGTGTCCATTAAGATCCTAGATGTCTTCATGACCAACATATATGAGCGCATATGATTCTTTACCTTCTAGGTTCCTATGAACTTCAGGAGCTTAAGCATGCAAAATTTAGTTAGAAGACTCTCAGTTTTACAAGCAAGCAATTCCTCAATGTCCCTTCTTTAAACCTTTTGCACCTAAAACTTTGTGTATTTTCTCTAAATATTTTGTTAAGTCATCAAATTGGGTGTTCTACTTCTCACTCTCCATGGGTTTGTCCATAATAATAATAGTACTTCTGACTTATTTAGTAAGCTTGATCTCATGATACTTTTTCATCTCAAATAGATTATCATCAATCACCACAAGTTGGGGTGCTTCTATTGACGCTTTCACTTTATCAATTTTATAAACGAAAGTCTCCTTTTTTTTTTAGAATCTCATTGATGTGCTTGTTCACCTCTTCAGTAATCCATTCTTCCATCTTGTGATTAAAGTCGACCATTATCTTTTCTAAGACCTTAGTTGGTATGGTTGGTTCCATGATTAGGTCAACTTTTTGGCATGAACTCGGTGTCTTACTCTTCTTAATAGTCGGTTGTGCTTCTCCTCTATGAGGTGTTGGATAGAGCAACGATGGCTATAAGAAAGGGATTTTCAACATGATGTATGAGCAAGTAATTGATATGTGTATGCATTCTATGCACAAATTATTTCATAAAAGATCCTTCTAGTCTTATTCCTCCCACACACAAGCTCTAATAGCTCTTTCCTAGCTGGGATCTCATTCTTATACCATCGTGGGGCAAATAATGTGCAATGTCACCTCAAATCAAGAAGATTTAGAGTCTCAAAAGAACATATATATAGAGGTACAAAAATGAAGAACCCTTTATTTGATTTGAAAAAATATGTACATGAAAGGAAATATATCCCTTTAGGGAGAGAGCGATGCATATAAAAAGTATTTACAAAGTAAGGAAGAGGCAATATATAAGTATTTAAATATGGGGAATAATTACATCAAAAGGAGTAGAGTAACATTTGTGCTTACATTAGGGTTACATAAACATGTTCTTTCAGGACTTCTGCTTTTCTTTGAAGAAAAATGAAAACAAGTGGAGTGCCCCATTCTAATGTACTATTAGTTCCTACATATGCCTAATGGTTAATAGGGTTGTTGTAGTTGATAGTTCTCATAAGCTTTAAGGGCGGTTGTTATGATTCCTCCTTTGATATACTCAAAGGCACTAGGCTCATGAGTGATGAATCCTCCTCACAATCTCCTATGCATGAATGGAGCTTAAGTCTTACGTTTGGAGAACCATTAGTTTATCTAAGGTCAACCTAGTGTTCGTAGTAAAGTGTTGAGGCTATATGAATGTAATGGACTTGCTAAAGAACCAATTTAAAATATTAAAAGTGAATTGAAGATTAAATATGAAGACAATTTTGAATCCATAATGGAGTCGCCACTATGAGCGCCTTGAGTTTTGCTTAAACTAATGAAATCTTACTTGCAACTCCATCCTTTTTGTTGGACTATGGTAGTTAACTCTAAGTCTTAGACCTCTTTTGATCTTGAAAGGGGGATTGATCAATTCTAATGTTTCAATTTAGTGTTGTTTTGCAATTTTTTTGTTATTCTTTAAGTTGAAAGTTGGATAGAGATCTTAGTCTTCAAAGAATGTAAAGTGACTTCTAAATGGCAATCGTAATCTAAGATTCGCAACCGCGATCCATGAAAAGGCCTGCTAGAAACTCAGATAGACAAAATCACAGAGTCATTCTTAGCCGCGACTCATCCAAAAGAAGAACTCAAAAAGTGACAAACGAATTCGCGGTGTAAAGCTTGCTTCAATCGCGACCGTGAATTTTAAAGTAACTAAAGATGTAAACAAGTCCACAATTATAGCTTGACAAGTGTCCCAGGTAACCGTTAGAAGTCAAAAATCATAATGGGAACTTATTGGTAGTGACTGTGAACTCAAAAGAAGAAGATGAACACTTTTGGCAGAGGAATTTGCGTCTAGAGTCGTATCATGTACAAGATAAATCGCGACCGCTACTTTTGAGAGTAGGTGAAAGGCAACAACTATATTTTCCTAGTGAACTAATCAAAAGCTGCCACATGGACTAGCTGTTAGACACAAATGGGGTTTTCCTTATGGAACTTGGAATTCGCGATCGTGAATGAGTAGTAGTGATCGCGAATCAAGATTGTCAAGCATTTAATACGAAAATCTGTCTAGTACACTTTGATGATTTTGCACCAGTTTTATTTCAACTTCTCTTTGATGGGTAGAGGCTATAAATACCTCACCAAATAGATGTAAATGCAAGAGAATTGATAACTTTGTAACCAAACACTTGCAATTTTGCTACTCACTCTTTTCTATTCTTTAAGTCATTATTAGGTGTGAGCATAAACACTAATTGTAATAAGGTATAGTGTGAGCCTGTCAAAACACTAAGAGAGGTTATTGTGTGAGCCTATTAAAACATAAGTGTAAAGGTTGTTGTGTAAGCCTCAAAACACAAGTGTATAGGTTGTTGTGTGAGCTTTCAAAACACAAGTGTGAAAGTTTGGTGTAAGCTTGAAAACACCTTTGAAAGATAGTGGAACACCTAATTTCTAAGAATTGGGGAGTGGACGTAGGGTTGTTTATACCCGAACCACTATAAATTGTGTGTTTCTTTCCTACTCATTTCTCCTCTCTCTTTCCAACTTAAATTTTTATACACCAATTCAACCCCCATTTCCCCTCTTTCTTGGTGCCTAAGGCCAACACTTTTTTTTATCAACAGGGGATTGAGAGGATGAGGGTTGTTACATTGATAAGAACCCTAAGATGTGGTGCATGTTTGGACCAACAAGGGATCCTTTTTAGGCCGTACATAATTTAAGGCCCTAAGTCCAAAGTGATGGTCATTTAGGAATCAAACATCATATAATAGATTGGTACTATCCCTAGGAAATGTGGAGTCACCACCTAACTTTGTTCATGATAAGAATTCAGGGCAAAATTTGAACATAATCTAAGTTAATTAGAAGTTCGTATTCACCCTATCAAAAATTAGGTTCAAAATTGGGTACGACTTAGGGAAGAAGTTAAGCACCCCCAAACCATTTAGGTATTGGGATCTAACCACCAGGCATCTTTAGTTCACTTTTGATATTTTATCTAAGTTACTAATTAGTCTGATTAATGGTCCTCAACATACTTCTAGCACAATCAAACCAATCAAATCATTATATCTATACAAAAGGGAGTGGGGTCATGCATCATGGTATAAGGTCATCATGCGTATCCATACATCCATTCAAGCATAATCATCTCAAAAGGGAATGGGGTCATGCATCATGGTATGAAGATTATCATGCATATCCATACATCTGAACATAACATGCACACAACACCATTTATGATAATTAAAGATGATAATTGAGACCATCATTCATGGTTTAACTTGAGTCAAACACCTATACCATAAAAAATGAATAGTAACTAAAATAGATAAAGAGAAATCAAGGAATTAAATAAAGTCATTAATAATCTCGCCATATTTCCATAGTCAAGGTAACTCAACGAATATCTAAATCAAAAATAACACATCCAAACATCATATAAAAATATGATAATAACAAGCAAACATAAAGATATGACTTACGAAGCATGAAGAAATATAGACATGAAACACAAACACTTTGGAGGATGTTCAATGGCATAGGGTAAAGATGGTTAGATAGGAATCTTAGGGTTATAAAACCTTCCTCCTCATAACTTTCAAAGAGCCTAGCATCCATAGGCACCTCTACTCATGATAAAAGTTTGAATGTCATCTCTACAATGGGAAATCATAAGGCCAAAACAAGCTAATAGCATTCTTGAAAATAACCATGATCATGATACAATTCCTAAGGTCCTAGGAAACCTAAGTTCCTAACTTGGTCACTACCAAATCTTATTCAAATAGAACACCTAATGTACAAATCAATTAAAATATGAAGGAATATGGAGTATTAGCATAAAATACATCCTAAAACAATTTAAAATTTGTTCAAGATTCTATTTTTGAAATTAATAAGAGTCCTAGGCCATTTGACCTTATCCCATTCTACTAATAATAGTAAGAAATCATAAAAATTTGCTTTGATAAAGGGGAATCTAAATTATACAAGAAGAGTTTTGCAAAATTATTCATAGGGAAGGAAGGTTATATAACCCTTGTCTAAGGTTGTATAGTGTATAAAGGTGGACTATATAGCCTATATTACGGTTGTACAACCCTCATTTCCTCAGTTTTAGAGACAAAAAAAAAAGGTGATCAGAAGGTGGGAAATGCGGGGTTCTAAATGCCTTCCTTGATATTTACTTACCCTCAAAGGCTCACTAAATGATTTATATCCTCCAAAATGCTTATGGAATGCATAAAAGTGCAAAGATTACTCCTTGTTCTACTTAAGGGTTTCTATATTAAGTGTGATTTGAGGGGAAATTTTGACAGAGTTTTGTTAAGGTTTCCAAGTTACTTCCTATTTCTTCAAATGAGGGGGTATTTATAGGTGATGGATGAGGGCACAAAGCCAATAATGGTCTTTATTGCATAATGTCTATATCCAATCATAGAAAGAGAGATGAATTTTCTAGAATTTGGGTTTACACATGAGTTGTACAACCAAAAATGGGTTGTACATCCACTTGTTAGGGTTGTACAGTATTGGGTTTTAAGGGTTAGTGTTTAAAGAAGGGTTGTATAAACCTAATTTCTAGGTTATACAACCCTACTTAATGGTTTGTACATCCTGTTTGCTCAGGCTAGTAGATTAAGCTTTCAGTTATGGGCTTGGTATTGGGCTTTTGATTTTAGGCTTAGTTTTAGGCTTCTCCAAGGTTTTCTAAGGCTTTCATCTCTTTCTTTGGCAATTCTCCTTGCATTATGGATATGTATTAAGTGATATTTATCATTAGACTTTGCATCCAGAGGTTCAGAATATGATGCTTACAATGATGAGATAAGAAGAAAAAAGAAAGGCAAAATAGTAAGAGAAAGCAAGATAAGATCAAGCTACTTAGAGAAAGGAGGTGTTATGGATGTTCTACAAATAATAGACATGAGCTATGCATATGTAATGATTTATTATGCTTTAGATTGTTAGCATAATTAATGCTCTAGCCAAATTTCTCTGGTTTTGGACTTGACCACTCTTTGGTATATTCAACTTAATCTTTACATTACAAGCTATTAAAGACCTTATGATCCTTAAGGTTACTAGGAACTACATTTGTGGAGAAAGGTGAATTAGTTTTGCCTATGGACATATGTGATTCCTTAGAATCAAGATGGAATCTTACTTGGTGTTTGTATGAAAGACGATCAAATTAGTGAATCAACTATGATTCCAAGTGACACACACACTCAATCATGTTTGATTAATTTCAAATTTAACTTGACTATATTAGAACTTGTTATTTGTTATTATCATAAGTGCAAATTTCTTGATTAATGAAGATTATGGTTATAGTTAAGATAAATGTTTTATTTGAAACCTTGATACTTAATTGTATTATTAAGAGTTGTTAAGATTGCATTATTAAGAAAGATAATTGCTTGAGGATAAGTAATAGTTCAAATTTAGGGGGAATTTGTTTCATCTCATAATTGTTAAATTTTTATGGTCTAATTCTTCCTAAAATCTATGGATTACCACTTAGTTTTGCATATTAATATACCTAATGCATGTTTATTAGTGTTTTGTAGGTTTAAAGTGAAGAAAAACAAAGATCAAGTGAAAAGAAGTAGTGCATGATCGTGTGGTCTAAGCACATGATTGTGCCCCTCAGTAGCATCAAAAGACTGGAGGATAACCAAAATGCACAACCTTGAAGCATAGCCATGCATCAAGGAATGTTAATGCAACAAAGAGTTTTCATAGCAATACATGATCGTGATTTGATAGCACATGATCGTGCACCTCATTAAAGTTAAAATTGCAAACTAGAATCTCTAAGGATTTTCTTTATTTCTCTTGCACACAAGCTTCCACCTTTGAAGACACTATTTAAGCATTATTTAAGGAGAGAAATAAGCTATAATTAGGGCTTAGAAGATTTAACCCAAAAGAGAGAACAATGGATAATAAGTCTTAAGGATTCAATCAATGAGTTATAGAGAGAGAAGGTATAGGTAATCAAGGAAGATCAAGAAGAAGTTCATGGCTATTCTTGGGATTAATTTGATTGTCATCTTTTCTTCTTCCCTCTTCACTATTAACTAAATTTCTTAGGGCTAGAGTTGTAAATGGATCTTGTATGACTCATATTGGTTTTTCTTAATCTAAGCCTCTTTGATTTCATTCATTATTTATGCTAGTAATTATTAAATGGTTCATGCTATTGATTGAACAACAATTAATCATATTAGTTTTTTGAATCAATAATTTAGTGATGTTTTTCATAGAATAGATCCTTCAATAACTCCCTTATTTTGTTATGAGTTAAGGAACCTTAATAAATCATTGTTATCATTGGAGTCTTATTCAGTAAGGCAATTATATGATGTCTCGCTTTTGAATTGAGGAACCTCTAGTTTAACATGGTTTTGCATGTTAATTGATACTCAAACGAGATTGATTAATCACCTTAGTGAATCAATAGTAGAATGTGATGAGTAAACCAATTAGATGAGGATTAGGAACACATTAGAAAGTCACTAAGTGAAGTTGAACCCTTAGCAATTCTTCTTCAATAATTGTTTCCCATTATTACTAGTGTTCTTTTTAATTTTTCCTGTTTATAATTTTAAGTGACATTTATTATTAATTCTCTATATAATATAAGGTACAAAGTACTTAGTACTTAAACCTGATCCTCGTACTTTTGTACACTTTATTACTTAATGATCTGTGCCCTTGCATTTTTAAAGTGTTATTTATATAGCACTAACCTGTTATCACTAGGCGAGTGCACATTATAGCATACATAAGACTTCTTATAGCACTAACATATTGTATAGCGGATATTTCCTTATGTTCTTATAGATTTTTAGGACATATTAAGACTCAAAGCCCCACCTTTAACATAGGAGTATATATAGGCTTACAATTATTTGTATGAAGAATCTTTTGTATATAATTTTCTTATGACATAGCCAAAGGTTTCTTGGAATGATCTCTTTTAATTTTAACTCCCAATATGTAGTCGACCTCACCCTTATCTTTCATATCAAAATGTGTGGATGGATATCCATTACATGCTTTTTATCATTTCCAACAATCAGAATGTCATCAATATAAAAAGACAAAATTACAAATTTGTCATTTGACTTTTTAACATAAACACAATGGTCCTCGTCAATCATTTTTAAGTCATAGGTTAAAGTGGCTTTGTGAAACTTAAGGTACCACTATCTAGATGACTGTTTTAGGCCATCTACAGATCTTTAAAACTTATAGACTTTATGTTCTTTGCCTTTAACAATAAAACCTACAAGTTATACCATGTAGATTTCTTTATCTAAATCTCCATTAAGAAAAACTTTTTTTTTTTTGCATCCATTTAATGTAATTCAAAATCTAAAAGTGCAATAAGAGTTAGAATTAGATGAATAGAGGAAAATATGACAACAAGTAAAAAAGTTTCCTCATAGTACATACCTTCTTACTGAGTGTAGCCATTTGCCAATAAGTGAGTTTTGTATCTATTAAAAGAACCATATGCCTTACATTTTATTTTAAAGATCCACTTATTTCTAATGGCTTTATGTCATTGAAGTACGTCAACCAAGTTATAAACTTGATTAATAATCATAGATTCCATTTCTTCTTCTAATGAAACTTTTAACTTTTCTTTTGCAAGGCACTTAAGTGCCTCTTTAACTATTTTAGTTCATTATGACGAGTGAAAATGTAAGCCTCATTTTCTATTTAAAAATGTCTTTTAAGAGATTTAGGATGTACGCTATTTTAAAATTGAGGATTATTATTTTAACTAATTAAAATTGGCTTTGACTCAACCTCAACTCTCCAATTCAATTGAGATGGGTAAAATAACTCTAATGTGTTACCATTATCAAGAATAAAGTTAAGTACCTCTTCTTAAGAGTCAATTTGTTGTTGAATTATACCATTCTCTCTTTCTTCCTCTTGTTATTGAATTATACCATTCTCTTTTTCTTCCTCCATCTCATATATAAATGATATTCCTTATCTACTTTTTCCTTTATAGGAAAATGATCTTCAGGAAAAGTGGCATCTCGAGACTCAATTTATGTAATCTTTCCATCAAAATCCTTTTGAATAAATGCATAACCTTTTGAGTTTTCAGAGTATCATACAAAGATACATTTCTTCCCTTTCGATCTTAATTTACAAAATTTCTGAGAAGACCAAAGAATTTAGGCTATAAATCCCCGCGGATGTAACTCATTTCAATTAGATCTTCTATTTATCCATAATTGACAAGGCATTGAGGAAAACATTGGTTGTTATCAATAAAGCATCACCCTAATATTATTACATTGGGAGATTAGCTTAAGCCATCACAAACCTAACCATTTCTAGCAAGGTTCAATTCCTTCATTTATCAACACCATTTTGTTATGGAGTTCTAAGAGTTGTTAATTGCCTCATAATACCTTTTTCTTGACATAATTCCTTAAATTGGTTAGATAGAGACTATCTCCCTTGATTTGTCCTTAAAACTTTTACTTTTCTATTTAGTTGTTTCTCAACCACATTTAAATATCTTTTAAAGCAATCAAATGCTTCAAATTTATTGGAGATCAAATAAACATGATCATATTAGGTTTTTTCATTTATACAAGCAATAAAGTATGAAGCTCCATGCCTTACTTCAACATTCATTTGTCCACAAATATCAGAGTGCATAAGTTATAATGGAAAGTCAGCTTTGATTCCCTTTTTAAATGGTTTTCTGATAGCTATTCCTTGTAGGCAATATTCACAAGTGGGTAATATAAATTTTGTATTGATTCTAATAGATCATCATGGGCTAGTCTATTCATTCTATATTGCCAATTTACTTATAATGATACTAAAGATACAACAAATTTTGACCAAATAGACAAAGTTACTTTTACCGTAGCTATTGCATTGTTGCCTACATAATCCACTTTGTTCCTTTTGGAATTTGATGAACTTCCACAAAAGAACAATAAATATATAATATACTGATGAAAATTTTCATCGAAAAAAGCCACTGATTTTGTTGGTAATTTAAGTTTACCGACAGAACACTGACTATCATTATTTTTTGGCAAAGTGTTGGTCGATAATGACATAATGATGAAAAATCCTATTTATCGACAAAAATGATAATGAATTGCTAACGAAACATTAGCCATTATTCAATCATAAGAATTCGATTGAATTATTGACAAAATTTTCTATCGGCAAGTCCATTGATAAATATGTTGCTAACTGTCAGTAATGCATTAGTGAATTAAACCCATGTATTATATATTTTAAAAAATGTCGTCATTTTTATATTTCCATCAGTAAATTTTTGAATGATTTTTTCAAATATTATAATATTAATATTAATAGTTTTGACATTAATTTCATACTATTTAGTATTTTATACTATTTATGATATTGATATTTATTATATTAGAATTAATACTTTTAATATTAATTTTATAATATTTACTATATTAATTTTATTCTATTAATAATTTATACTATTTATGATATTAATATTTATTATCATAATATTAATATTTTTAATACTAATTTTAGAATATTGATGATATTAATTTTACAATTTTAGAAAAAAATTAATAAATTTCAAAATATTTTAAAAAAAGAAACACATATACATATATAAGAATTTGAATATATACATAAAAATGTTAATGTTTGATATAAATAAAACTATAAAACTAATCAACAACTACAACATATAGATTGATGAAAAAATCATCAGCAATGTCGAAGGTATTAGAATAAGATGCAAAAGAAGCAACAAATGTAGAAGCAATAGTAGTCGGTGGTTGAGAAGGGAGGTAGATGGCATAGCCATTTGCAAATGAGAGAGAATAGGTATCCCAGTCTGTTGGGACACAACTTGTAGCCAATCCTTCATGACTTGCATTCGTGAATCGACAAACTGGATGTGGGGATGATAGGATGTGATCCTCTCATCTACTCACCTTTTGACCTCTCACTATAAGTCCTCAATAGAAGGTGATGGAGCTGAAGAAGAGCTGGCACCTGAAGACTTACCATAGAAATGACGCCCCATTACTAATAAAAAATCCTCGCACTCATCAATATGACGACGCTCTTCGAGTCCTAAAGGTGGTTGAAACAGTATCTCATGATGCCCAGAAATATTATCCTATATTTTATAAGGTGAGATATATAAATATTAATTAATGCAAAAAAATAAATTATAGGAAAGTAATACAAATTCCTATATTGAACTGATTTTTTAGATTTATTTGATCCTTGAGTCATGCACTTATATATGGAAAAATCACAGAACTTGCATGTCCTCAAGTCACTATCATCACCCCAATATAACATGCAATTATTCTTGCAATAGTGAATCTTCTTAACTAGAAGTCCTAACCTTTGCATCAATTTCTTAGTGCTATAAAAGCTATTTGTCATCGTATGATCCTCAGGCAGTGACTCATTGTAGTAACACATTTTAGATAAATGATGCTCTAATTTAATATTTATTAGGGTTATTACCAAAGTTAACTTAGAATTTTTTTCACAACCAAGCTACAATTTCTCATTAGCTACATCAAACATATCATACAACTTTTGAGACTTCGAATTAGGGGCTTCACTCATTCCACTCTAATCAAACTTTGGCATAGCTACATCCATGACCATATTATGGTATGTAGTAGGTTCTAATTCACTTGGACATACATTATCAACTAGAAGTTCAGGTTCATTTGTAGTTGATGTTCCAAAATCACACACTTCATTGTGCAAATACCGTTCATAGTACACAACAATAAACCCCTTTACCTAATATGTAACATTAATGTGCTGGGGTCCAAATAATTGCAATTCTGACACTTTTTTTTTACTACATGGACATTTAATTTTAATTTCATCCATAAATTTAGGATCAGACGTCGCAAATTGAATGAAATAGGCATAATAAACCATCATTCAGCCTAGAATACATCAAATTCCTATTTCATCTCATCATAAAGTTTGGAAAATTTCAGTGTAACAATGTAATTAAATATACATATAATATTGTTCATAAGCATACAAACTTTTAGGTGTTTTTTTTTTTTATATCTAATACTATATCATTATCTACCTTTGCCTATAAGATAAGAACCTAACTCATTTAGAAATTCATAGCCAACAATATGCTGCTTAGGGCCATGATTTTTCACATATTGTGCTTACAAAATGCAAATTGTGACTACAATTTATAGGTAATTTTGCAAAAATGGTTTGAAATGCATGAAAGAAGTATACAAAAATATTTGGAACTTGATTAATGATCAAATTAATGTTAAAAAATTAACCTTAACAGGTGAATATGGATAAAGTGCATATGCATTTGAGTTGATCATGCATTAAACAAACAACTATGTCATCATGCATTCAACATGCATTTCATTAGATTAAGCATCTAATCAATCAATAACAGCAAATTGATGAATTATAAAAAAATTCAATTTTTTGAAAAATATTAGTTTAAAGAGATTTAATAAAGCATTACAATCTTCCTTTTTATAAAATCAAGAAATTCTTTATCAAGGGGCTTAGTGAAAATATCTACTAATTAGTTGTTAATGTTAATGAATTCTAACACAATGTCATTGATTTGTACATGATATCTCAAAAAATGATATCTAATGTATATATTCTTGCTTTTCAAATGTTGAGTAGGGTTTTTGGAAAGATTAGTGGTACTTATGTTATCACATTTGGGAATGTGATCAATCACTTGACCATAGTCTTTAAATTATCATTTCATCTAAAGTACTTAGGTGCAACAATAATCCATCACCATATATTTTGCTTTGGTGGTGGACAAGGCAACTAAACTTGCTTATTACTAATCCAAGAAACTAAACACTCCTAACGAGTTGACAATTTTCATAAGTGCTTTTCTTATCAAGTAGACTGCTAACATAGTCAACATCCATAAAACCAATGATATAAAATGAAGTGTTCCTAAGATACCAAAGTCCTAAATGCATTATGCTATGCAAGTATTTTAACATTATTTTGACTACATGTAAATGAGACTATTTAGGGCGTGGTTGAAATCTAGCACACAAACGAACATTATACATTATATATATATATATATATGCCATTAAATAGAGAAATGAGCCAATCATCCTCTATATTTTTTTCTCATCAATTGGTTCACCTTTTTCATTCTTGTCAAGTTTAGTTTATATGCTCATGTCGATCTTGGCATATTACAAATGTTCATTCCAAACTTCTTGAAATGCTTTTTGGTGTACTTGGATTAGTTAATGAAGATGCCATCATTCCATTGCTTGATTGGTAATCCTAGAAAGAACTTAAGCTCACCCATCATGCTCATCTCAAATTCTCTAGTAATACACTTGAAAAAAATCCTCACAATGACTTTCGTTAATAGCCCCAAAGACAATATCATCAACATAAATTTGAACAATCAATATGTCATGTTTATGCTTTTTAGCAAAAAGAGTTGTGCCCACTTTGCCTTTTTGAAAACCATTTTTGCAAAAGGAATGAACTAAGCCTTTCATACCATGCTCCAAGAACTTGTTTTAAATCATATAAGGTCTTAGTTAGTTGATAAATATTATTAGGAAGTTCATAATATTCAAAATTGAGGGATTCTGAACATAAATTTTGTTCTTAATGAAATCATTTTAAAATGCAATTTTAACATCCATTTAAAAATATCTAAAATTTATATGACATACAAATGTAAGCAAAATCTTAATGGCCTCTAATCTTACAATTAAAGTAAAGGTTTCTTCATAGTCAATGTCTTCCTCTTGGCTGTACACTTTGGCAAACAATCTAGCTTTGTTTCTAGTGATTGAACCTTGCTCATCAAACTTACTCTTATACACCCATTTGCATCAAAAAATTAGATGGCCATTAAGTATAGGGATAAGTTCCCAAATTTATTTCTTTCAAATGAATTTAATTCCTCTTTATAGCAATCACTAACACTCATTATCAAGAGTCTTATCATTAATCCTTTTGGCTCAACTAAGAGACAAAGGTAGGATTATTAACAGTTTCTTTAAATTGAGATCTAGTACTTATACCCTTAAATGAATCACTAATAATTTGTTCCTTAGGTTGATTCTTAAAATATCTCCACTACTTTGGAAGACCTTAATTGTCTTCCTCTTTCTCTTATGGAGGTGCATTGTGATCTTCTTAACTTCTCTCTACTATTTCTTCCTACTTTTGATTATTTTCTTGATTAATCCTAAGTATTTTGAATTCACTTATGTTAGACTAGGTTGGTCAAACCAAAGTCAAATCTCTCTTTTATTCTTAACAATATAGATTAAAAGGTTTTAACATAATTTCCAATTATTGTCTTTATAGAAAATTAAGTTAGGAACTCATTAGATGTTGAATGGAAGCAAAATGTTCAAGTGTCAAAACTGTCTCTTAAGTCACAATTGAGATTTGAGGTTTGCAATTATTATCTAAAGAAAACTTGGAATCAAACTTGATAGAGGGATTCATAGTAAGAGTCGCAACTTGGATCATGATTGCTATCTTTAAATGATCAAAAAGGGACTTCAAACAATTAACAAAGCTAAGCCATATGTTAAGATGACTATTTGAGGTTCAAAATTCACATTTTAGTAATGACCGTGATCTACCAAAGCTTAGAACATCAAAGCTCCAATGTGATTCACGGTGGAGGTAGTGGCTAGCCTTCCCAAATCATGACTATTACATAAGAACTATTTTATAAGATTCAAGGACTAGTTTTTTATGAATCAATGATGGATTGCCACGTGTAACAATGTTAGACACATTTGAGGATCTTGACTGTGATTAAGTAAAATCTAGAGTGAATTATGGATCGCGCTTGCAACTTGAGAGTAGTGACCATGTTTTTGGTTTGACAAGCATTAAATGCAAGATTTTGCCACCAACTTTGGAGATTTGGAGATAGTTTCATTTGTAATGGCTATTTGGTAGTTGGAACTTATAAATACTCCAACAAATGGATTTGAATGCAAAAGAATAACATTTAATTATAGCCAAGCTCTTGTAATTTAATTTCTCAATTCTTAACTCATTAGTTCCTTATACTTAAGTATAAAGGTTAGGTGTGGGCCATTAAACATCATTGGGTTTGGCTTTTAGAGTGAACCTAGTTAAGAAAAACTCGTGCTAAGTTTACATGTGAGCGTTAGGAAAATGCTTAAAATGTTATATGTAAGCCTTAGTAAAACACATTATTGTAAGTTAAGCGTAAGCTTGTAAAACACTCTTGTGTGTTGGTGGAATACTGAATTTGAGAATTAGGGAGTGAATGTAGGGTTGGTTAATACCCGAACAACTTTAAATTTTATTGTGTTCATTTTTCTCATAATCTTTGTCTAAACTTTAAACCACTTACGCTCCCTCTAAAAATTTAAATTTCTGACCAATTCAACCTTTTTTCTTAGTGCATAAGCGTCAACAAGTGGTCTTAGAGCACAAGTCTCATTTCATGTCTTAATGGTTTAAGAAGATATAATGACATAAGAAGGAATCCATTCCCACCTTAAGCCATTATTTGATGGATTCGACTATACTAGTATAGAATAGAGATCTATCTTAATAGTGATTGGGTGGATATTTGAGATATAGTTGCAAAAGAATGGAAGCCACCAATTAGAGTAGTGGATGGTAGTAAAGAATTGCTTCCAAAAGAAAAATAGGTTAACGCCCATAAGAAGGCAAATGTCAAGAACAAGAGAATATGAATCCTCTTAATTTCTTTTTAAAGGGAAGAATGTGGGAGAGTTCAACATTGCCATACCGCTCATGTAATATGGGAAGCTTCATAAAACTACCATGAGAGCACAACACTAGTGAAGTTAAATAGATTGAAGATGTTTATGATCAAATGGAAGCTTTTCATGTTGAAGAATAATGAAACCATCACAAATATGACAATTAGTGTGGCATTCTCACCCTAATTTATATGCACTTTAACTATGATATATTTGCATATATGCATCACATGAAATAAGTGTGAATACTTACATCACTGTATTTGAGGCATTTGAATATGAATATGATGTTTGGACAGTTTCATGGCAAATTGTCATTTATTGTGTCCATGTTATAATATCTTAAATAATGTTGTTTTCGAACTTATTAAAAGTATAAGGAGTATATGGGGATTGGTAGATAGATAAAGGTAATGAAGGACTAAATAAGAGGGACTAAAAGAGGAAAATTGAGCTCCCAACCAATAGTAACAATCCACCATGATTTTCTCCTGTTAAGTAGATATACAAATTGAATTTCTCTTCCTTTAGAATCATATTAGATATGAAAAAGTGTGAGGGGTGTAGAAAAAGACAGAGAAAGGAAAAGAGAAAGAAAGAAAGGAAAGAATAATAATAATAATGTTAGACTAGGTTGGTCAAACTTAAGTCATAAGCCTATTTTAATCTTGACAATGGAGATTGATTAGTTATAATGTTTTGTTTAAGTGTTATTTTGCAGTTTATAAGATATTTTTTCATTAGAAGTTGGATGAAAGTCAAAATCTCCAACTTTGAGAAGAACATCCGAATTCTCGATCAATATCACCTAAATTGTGATTGCGACCTTGCAATAAAGATGGATGAAGCTAGGCCAAAAAAATTAATGAATGAATTTGCAGAGGTGATTTAGCTGAAGAAAGCTTGCTTGATTTACAGAGGAATTTACGATGGCATTCACATCCTATGTCATGACCATAAATTTCATAATAACAAATGAAGGAATGAAGTATGCAACCATAACACGCCAAGTGTCCAAGGCAATCATTGGAATATCAAAAATCATAAGGGTGAAGCATATGTCATTATCACAATTCAAGAAATTGTTGTTTCCTCACCAAACAGAGGAATTCGCGGTCCCAATCACACCCAAAGGGAAGTTCAATCATAACCATGACTTTTGAGTGGTTGGTTAAACACAACAACTATATTTCTTAGAGAACCAATGCGTGAATGACATGTGGACTAGCTGTTAGACATAGAACACGATTCTCAGCTGCGATTTCCAGCTCCTCAGTGTAAATTGGAAAATTATAACCGTGAAATTCTAATGACAATTGTGATTTTCATCTAATAGCCCATTTAATACAAAATCTGCCTAGCAAAACTTAGAAATTTTGGGATAGTTTTTGAGTGACATCTCTTTAGTGATTATTGCCTATAAATACACTACCAAACAGATGTAAATGCAAGAGAATTTCATTTATTGTAACCAAACTCTTATAAATTTGCTAATGATTCTTCTTACTCTTTTTTATGTGTTATTGATTGTTTAGTGTTAGCATTAAATACCTTTATAGTAGATTGAGAGTTAGCCTAGATTCCAAAAATCTTTTAAGAGGATGAAGTGTGAGCCTATCCAAAACACTTGTGAGAGTTTTGTGTGAGCCTAAAAACACAAGTTGTAAGGGTTATGTGTGGGCCATAAAACACAAATTGTATAAGTTAGGTTCAAGCTTGAAAACACCAGTTTAGTTGACTGAACTACACAATTGTGAAGTATTAGGGAGTGGACGTAGGGTTTGTTAACACTCGAACCACTATAAACATCTTGTGTTTATTTTCTCTTCTCCTTCTTAACTCTCTAAATACCTTAGCCTTATTTTAAATTTTTAGTTTCCTACCAATTTAATCCTCCTTCTTGGTGTACTAGGCTAACAAGCGGTATTCGAGCAAAGTCTCACTCCATAGCTTAATTGAATGAGAAAAGATCATGGCAAAAGGAGGAATCCATACTCACCTCAAGCCATATTTCAATGGTATACTCATTGGAAGTAAAGGAAGGAAATCTACTTAGATAATAATGTGGTAGACCTCTAGGACATTATAGCAAAGGAGTGGAAGCTACCTACTAAAGTGGTGCATGGAAGTGAGGAAATAATCCCTAGAGAGAAGTAGGTTGAAGCTTATAGGAGATCTAATGGCAGAAACAAAAGAGCTATGGCAATCCTTATAAGTTCCCTCTCAAGAGAAGAAATTTGAAGGGTCCAACATTGTCTTGCAGCTCATGGGTTTTGGAAGGCCTTAGAAAACTACCATGAAGGCACCACCTTAGTGAAATCTAGCCAACTTGAAATGTATGTGATGAAATATGAGCTATTTATGATGAAAACAGAGGAAAGCATCATAGATATGATGAATAGCTCCTTGCAATTATCATAAACATGAAGAAGTTTAGGAGAATTCTCACCAATCATGAGGTAAATTAAAAAATCCTAAAATCTTTACCTCTTAGAAAAGGTTTAGTGCTAAGGTTGGTAGTATCCAAGAGTCCAATTTAGAGATAAGGAAGGTGCCAACTGATGTTTTAATTAGCAAACCCTTAATTCATGAGCTAGCCTAAAAGAAGGATAAAGAAATTAAGAAGATTAAAGGTAAGGAAATAAATTTAAAAAAATAATAAAGGAGGACCTTAGCTCTTAAGTCTTCATCAAAGGGGAAGGAAGTTGAAGTGGTCGCAAGTGAAGAGGAAAATGACAAAGAGGAAGAGGAGCTGGCAATGATTTCAAGAAGAACAAAAAAGATGATTAAGGAAGAAACTTTAAGAAAGCTACTCCAACCCTCAAAGAAGGAGTGAGTGATGTCACTTGCTATGAATGTGGCAAGCAAAGCCACATCAAATATGACTACCCTAAATTAAGGAAGAAAAAGAAGAATAAATGGGATAAAGAGAAAAGGAAAAGCTTCAAAACCATTTGGGATGATAGGTTAAGTGAAGAAGATGAAGAAGAAGAGGTTGCAAACTTATGCTTCATGGCTCGAGAAGATTCATCAAATAAGGTAAGCTCTTCACCTCACTCTTATGCTGAATTTGATGAGTTAGATGATGTAAATGATGAGCTTTTAGTAGCTTTCACATTGAAATGTTACAAATATAAGTCACAAATGAAATTTTACAAGAAGAAGTGTAACAAATTAGAGAATGAGTTTAAATCCTTAAATAGTCTTGTAATTAAAGGCTTTTAATGAATAACTTAAGAAGTCTATAGAGAGTTTATCCAAGTCATCTTCATCTGTAACCTTATTGACAAAAGAGAATGACTCTTTGAAGGGTGAAGTCATTGAGCTTAGAAACTCTATTTCTAAGTTCCATAAGGAAAAAAAAAGCTTTGGATACAGTTATTATATCACAAAGACCTCTATTAGTTCGACATTGTCTAGGCTTCAATGGAGCCTTTTGTTCTACACCTTCACTCATAATATTTATTAGAGCCTCAACACCTCAAACATCAAGTATTGAGGTGGTTATAAAGAAAAAGTACTCAAAGCACTTAACATCATTGTTTAAGGGCAAAGAAAAGATGCAACAAGGCTCAAGGTCTATTTCTATGAAAGCCAATCATGCATACATTTACAATAAAAAGCATTCTCACTCAAATACACATAGAAAATTTACTTCTACACCCATTCATTCATGTTCATGTTCACGTTCACATCATGTTGGTATGAGAAAACCCCTCACTCATATTAAGGCAATGTATAGGAAAAAGACTCATAAGTTTAAACTCCAATGTCACTATTATTGTTATATTAGAAAGGCATACCTCAAGTTGGAGGATCCTTCTAGACCTAACACCCTAGGACCCAAGTATGCTTGCGTACTGAAGCAAAAATGGTTTACTTATATTGTGTAGGATTATTTGGCAGCAACTAATGAAGCAAATGATTGGAATGTGGATAGTGGTTGTTCAAAGCACATGACGAGCAATAAAAGACTTTTCATGACCCTAAGAGAAAAGGAGGGTGGTAATGTCACATTTAAAAACAATGCCAAGGGTGAGGTAATTAGCATTAGCACCATTGATAAGAATGGTTGTTCTCTTATTAATGATGGTTCACTTATGGATGGCTTATAACATAATTTGCTTAGTGTAAGTCAATTATGTGAAAAAGGTAGTAAAGTCATTTTTTTACCCTAGAGAATGCTGAGTTACCACCTTAGTAGATAAAAAGGTAGTTTTCTAGGGTGAAAGGAAGAGTAATACCTACCTAATTGACTTAGACAATTTGTCTAACCAATCCTTGAAGTGTCTTATGACACTTAGTAATGGAGCTTCCTTTAGTATATAAGACTTGGACATGCTAGCATGGAGCTCTTACAAAGCTTAACAAAAGGGAAGCTAGTGAAAGGTCTTCCGAAGCTAAAATTCTCTAGAGATAAGATATGTGGTCCTTATTAAATGGGAAAGCAACACCAATCTTCTTTCAAAGCAAAAAACATCTTATGTACATCTATAACTCCTCAATTAATTCATATGGACTTATTACGACCAATTTGGAGTGCTAGTTTAGGTGGAAAATATTATGCACTTGTCCTTATTAATGACTACTCTAGGTTTACTTGGGTTTCCTTTCTAGCTTATAAGTGTGATACTTTTGATGCTTTTAAAAGTTTTGCAAAAAATATTCAAAATGAAAAGGGTTACTTCATTTTTGCTATAACAAGTGACCATGGAAAAGAATTTCAAAATGAATCTGTTGAATATTATTGCTTAGAGAATGAGATTTTTCATAACTTCTCAACTCCTAGAACATCATAATAAAATGGTGTTGTAGAGAAGAAAAACATAATAATAGTAAAGATGGCTAGAACTATGCTCAATGAGTATTCATTGCCAAATTACTTATGGGTCGAAGCTATCAATACTTTATGTTATATTGCAAATTAAGTTTTCAAAGATCCATTATAAATAAAACTTCTTATAAGATATGAAATGGTAGAAAGCTTAAGTTATCATACGTAAGAGTATTTGATGTAAGTGTTATATCTTGAATACCAAGGATAATCTTCGAAAATTTGACTCAAAAACTAATGACGACATTTTCCTAGGTTATTCCACCACTAGCAAAGCTTATAGGGTTTTTAATAAGAGTTCAGTAGTTATTGAAGAGTCCATGAATATTATGTTTGATGAATCTAGTAAGCTTGACATTGGGAAAGGTACTTTTGTTGATGAACTTGTAAGTGATTTTGAGAAATTGGATTTAGAGCATACTACAAGAGAGATGAATAAGGATCATGATGAGAGCAAATCTTCAAGATAAGATAAGGAACCTTAACATCATCAAGTAGAATCACCAAACCAAGATCTTCCTAAGGATTAGAGATTTTCCAAGCAACACCCCAAATACTTAACATTGGTGATACATTTAAGGGTCTAAGTATTAGATCTCTACTCAATACTTTAGATAATAATCTTCTTTTGTTTCTCAATTTGAGCCAAAATTTATTGATGAGGCTCTTGATGATGAGAGTTGGGTGATTGATATACAAGAGGAACTCAACCAATTTAAGAGAAATAATGTGTAGGAACTTATTCTTAGGCCTAAGGAACACCCTATTGTAGGTTTCAAATGGGTGTTTAGGAATAAGTTAGATAAGTAAGGGTTCATCACTAGAAATAAGGCTAGATTGGTTGCTAAGGGTTACAACCAAGAGGAAAGAATTGACTATGATGAAACATATGCCTCCATAGCAAGGTTAGAGGCCATTAGGATTCTTTTGGCATATGCATGTCATATGAATTTCAAACTATTTCAAATGAATATCAAAAGTATTTTCTTAAATGATGTCATTAAGGAGGAGGTTTATATTGAACAACTCCTTGGTTTTAAAATAAGCTCTAAGAGCTTGGTATGAAAAACTTAGTTTTTTTCTTTTTCAAAATAGCTTCAAGAGTATGGTATGAAAGGCTTAGTTATTTTCTTTTACAAAATGATTTAGAAAAAGGGAAGGTTGACACAACTTTATTTGTGAAAAGGCAAAATCATGATACATTAATACAACAAATTTATGTTGATGATATCATTTTTGGTGCTACTAATGAATCCCTTTGTAAAGATTTTGCTAAGTGTATGGCTAGCGAATTTGAGATGAGCATGATGGGAGAGCTCAAGTTTTTCCTTGGTCTACAAATCAAGCAAATCAAAGAAGGGATCTTCATCAACCGAGCCAAAAGCACAAAGGAGATTCTCAAGAAATTTGGCATGGAAGATGTAAAGTAGCAAAAACACTATTGAGTACTACCATCAAGTTGGACAATGACAAATCAGGTCAGTCTGTTGATGAGAAGAGATATCAAGGTATGATTGTTTCTCTACTATATTTTACCGCTTCTATACCTAATATAATGTTTAGTGTATGCATGTGTGCTAAGTTTCAATCTTGTCCTAAGGAATCTCTAAAAGGATTTTCTAATATTTACATGGGACATTGCATCTAGATTTATGGTATCCTAGAGACTTTTCATTTAGCCTTATAAGTTATTTATATATGGATTATGTTGGTAGTCTGCTAGATAAAAAGAACACTTTAGGAACTTGTCAATTCATAGGAGAGTGTTTAGTGTCTTGGTTTAATAAGAAGCAAGTTTTGGTTACCTTATCCACTATAGAAGCTAAATATAAAGCTACAGGTTATTGTTGCATCTAAGTCTTTTAGATGAAACAATAATTAAAAGATTATGGCAAAGTTATTGATCACATTCCCATGTGATAATGCTAGTATAATAAATCTTTCAAAGAATTCCATCCAACACACTAAGAGTAAACATATAGACATTAGACATCATTTTCTTAAAGGTCATGTCCAAAATGTTGTGTTAGAATTTATAGACACAAATCATCAACTTGTAGATATTTTCACAAAACCTCTCAATGAAGAAAGGATGAACTTCATTAAAAGAGAGTTTGGAATGCTTGATGGATGCTCTATGAAGTGAAAAATTAGATCTTTCAGAATGCTCTTTATGTGATGCATTATTCATACTTGATTTATTCTTATGTGTATATTATATGTGATATTTATCTCTTTGGATGTCTTAATTCTATGTGCATTTATGCCTCTATATGCCAATTTGCATGAATTAAGCATCAATATATTAAGTGGATCACAACTTAGAAAGTCAAATCTTATCCTTTCATAGTTATTTTTTTTGCCTTGTAATTCGCGGTCGCTACTCTTTGATTCACATTCATGATTTAAAGGCACTCATCAATTGACTGTCAACCATCAATTTGCGGTTGCGACTTTCATTCTTTATCGCAAATTTGTTTAAATTTTAAATGTTATAACCATTGAATGCGTCATTTCTAGCAAATTTTTTTTTCTGTTACTCAGATATTTCATAATTAGCAGTCACAACTTAAAGGTCGCGATCGCGAATTTGAATAACTATCTACATTTAATTGATTTGATTGCCAACCATTTGTATCCCCTCATTAAATGATTTTTTGACCATTTATGGCCATTTTAACACCTTTTTATGGCTTATATAAACCCTTGAAATATTGAAACATTGTTTTTATTCACACTTGCTATAAACCTTCATCTCTCTTCTTCTTTACTTACAAACATCTTTTAATCTTCCCTCATTAACAATGGCCCCCAAGAAAGCCTAAAGAAGAAAAAAAGGAAAGCCAGTAGCACATCCTTCTATACCACTAGCTCTACACATGATGAAAAGAATAAAAAAGGAGGCAAAAGATAAGTACAAGGCAAACTCCTTTAAGATAATCCTACCGAACAAAATTCCCTTAACATGCCTTTGAGTCACTAGGCATCAATGATGAGATCCATGCATTTCTCTCAAACTTGGGGAGGAATGAATACATTTTTCATGACGAGCCTGGATATGAAGAGATTGTGTGGGACTTTATGTGTACTGTAACTTTAAGTCAGAGAGTGGAATCTCGTATCACTAATATGGGTTAGTATTTCAAGCCTTTGGAAACCCTTTTTATGTTACCGTTGTGCAACTTTCAAATCTTTTTAACCTTCAAGTCATGGATGACATTACATTAATCATCTATGCCCTTGATATTATATATTCTGAGTTTTGGTTCATAATTACTATTGAGACCAAACATGACCCCAAGACCCCTCTGACCAAATACATCGTACCCTACACTTTTGGCTACTTCATCATATCAACACCTTTTTTTGTTAATGCAAGAGGGTATGGTATTAAGAAAGTATCCCAAAAGGATCTTGTTTTTCTTTTTTGTGTCACCAAGAATAAACCAATACAAATTGGCCCTATCTTACGGATCAATTGATCTACATGAGTATAAAACCCAAGAGTCAGTTTCTTCTTCCTTTCCATGTCACTACCATCTATTGTTACATCAGTGCTATTAATGAAGAAAATAAAAAATTCCTCATTAAGAAACTTCTTCCATCATAAAGTCATTCACCTTGATTCATATAAATACACATTGGGTGCTTTTTAGGGCAAAGAAACTAGAGACCTCCCAAGCCTCCAAAAGAAAAAGGCTAGTAATTGAACACAAAGCACAACTTGTTCCACCTCCCCAACCTAAACCCAAAGCTAAAATCACAATTGTCTCTATTAACAAAAAGATTGACAAAATGATGAGGATGATCAAGAGATGATTTCTCCTTCTCTTCCACCTACATAGTGATCTGATGGACCTTCAGGAGAAAGTAGGAGCTACTTCTTGCCATCTTCCAAATTTTGAAGATTGAGTGGACACACCAAAGAGGAGGATAACCAGGAGGTTAAGGAGGGTAATGAAGCTTAGAGTGGAGGAGCGAATGCAGACTTTGATGATTCTGGAGACGATGATAGTTCTTACATCTTCTAAATTGTATTTAGGATTTCTTTTTCTAATGTTTCTTTTATGTAAAGCTTATGATCCCACAATTTATTAAATAAATAAAAGTGTTTGTTTTGCAATTCATTGCTTCATATTATAAGATTGCAAGTTATATGTTATGTTAGTTTTTGTATACTTATTTGCTCCTTATGATTACTTTATCTCAATTTATGCACTTCATTCACTCTTCAAAATTTACCCTTTTACGATCTTGCCAAAGGGGAAGAGAATAGCACTGGGAAATAATGAGCCATATGTATAAGAAAAGCATAAGTTGAGTGGGAGCAATACCTATAAGAGCTTTACTTTTTCAAACTTATAATTCTTTGATTATTCTTTGATTATTTGATCACTGACTAGAATTCTTTGATTATGCTTTGATTATTTGATCACAAACTATAATTCTTTGATTAATTGATCATTGACCACCCCAACTTCACAACTCATCCATTTGATTATCTTTAAGATCAATCTAAGTTATCAAAATAAAAAAGTGGGAGATTCTTGGACTAAGTTGGTCAAACCTAAGTCATAAGCCTCTCTTGATCTTGTCAATGGAGATTGATTAGTTCTAATGTTTTGTTTAAGTATTTTTTGTAGTTTATAAAATATTTTTTCATTGGAAGTTAGATGAAAGTCAAAATCTCCAACTTTGAGAAGAACATCCAAATTCGCAGCCTAGCGATTGTGACCTTGCAATAAGGATGGATGTAGCTAGGCCAGAAGAATTCATAGACAAATTTGTAGTCGTAATTCAGTCAAAGGAAGCTTTCTTGATTCTCAGAGGAATTTGCGGTGGCATTCACGTCCCATGTTGTGATCGTAAATTTCGTAATAACAAAGGAGGGAACCAAGTCTACAACCACAATATGTTAAGTGTCCAAGGCAACCATTGGAATATCACAAATTAAGGGCAAAGAATATGTCATGACCATTACTAAAGAAAGTGTTGTATGCTCACCAAATAGAGGAATTCACAGTTTCAATCGCATACAAAATGAAGTTCAATCCCGACCATGACTTTTGAGTGGTTGGTTAAAATTAACGACTATATTTCTTGGATAACCAATGGTTGAAGGACATGTGGACTAGCTGTTAGACATAGAACATGATTATCTGTCACGATTTTTGACTTCTTAGTGTAAATTGGAAAATCGCGATCGTAAAATTTTAGTCATTATCACGATTTCCATCTAAAAGGTATTTAATGCAAAATATGCCTAGCACAACTTTGAGATTTTGGGATAGTTTTTGAGTAATGTCTCTTTGGTGGTTTTTGACTATAAATACACCACTAAATAGATGTAAATGCAAGAGAATTTCATTTATTATAACCAAACTCTTGCAAATTTACTACTCATTCTTCTTACTCTTCTTTATGTGTTATGGATTGTTTGGTGTTAGCATTAAACACCTTTATAAGTAGGTTGAGAGTTAGCTTAGCTTTCAAAACTCTTGTAAGAGGTTAAAGTGTGAGGCTATCAAAAACACTTATGAGAGGTTTTGTGTAAGCCTAGAAACACAAGTTGTATGGGTTGTGTGTGACCCATAAAACACAAATTGTATAAGTTAGGTGTGAGCTTGAAAACACCAGTTTAGTTGAACGGAATACCCAATTATGAAGAATTGGGGAGTGGAGGTAGGATTTGTTAACACCCGAACACCATAAATATCTTATGTTTATTTTCTCTTATCCTTTTTAACTCTCTAAACACCTTAGTCTTCTTTTAAATTTTTGATCTCCCACCAATTCAACCCCACTTCTTAGTGCACTAGGCCAATAAATAATAATAATAGTAAAAAGGAAGCTAGCAAGGAAGAAACCTTAGACTTTTCTAGTTTTAACAAAATAGGTAATTGATTTAATCTTCTTTTCATATGAAATTCCTTCCCCATAGCATATTAAAGATGCATAATTAGTAAGAATTTTAGAGTAATTATAGGGTATAGAAGAAAGGAAAGAAGGAACCTCAATAAGACATCATCCAACTTCAAACAGAAAAAGAATGTTGTAACTTGCTTTGAATATGGAAAGCAAGGACACATCAAATCTAATTTTCCTAAGCTAAAGAAAAAAAAAGTGGGACAAGGAGAAGAAGAAGAGTTTTAAAGCAACATGGAATGATGACACAAATGAAGAAGATGAACATAAAAAGGCTGCCAACTTTTGCTTTATGGCTTAAGAGGACCCCTCCAATGAGGTAAGTACATCATCTCAATCATATGATGATCATAATTCATGTGAGGTTGAGCATGATGTGCTATTTGAAGCCATGTCCTTAAGATGTGATAAATACAAATCTAAAATGAAAATTTATAAGAAAAGGTGTTCAAACTAGAGGATGATTTTAAAAACATAAGGGGTCTTGTTTATAGCTTGAGAACGTGTAATGTGGAACTTAAGAAACTTTAGAATAAATTTCTGAAACTCGATCCTTTATTGATTCCTTAAGAAAAGAAAATGATACCTTAAAAAATGAAGTGATTTAGTTAAGAAATTCCATCTTAAAATTTCACAAAGGGAAGGAAGGTTTAGATATACTAACTGTATCACAAAGACCATCACCCCTTGTGAGACATGGTCTTGGGTTCATTAGGACTTCATCATTTACATCTTCTCCTCTCATCTTCATCATAGCATTTACACCTCAAACCTTATATATATATTAATCTAGAATTTTCTTTTTTGTTTTATATATTTTGTGTTTCTTATTTTCTTATTCTTATACATAAGTAAAACTTCAAGCCATGGATGGGTTCAAGGAATTAGAAGCTTAGGTATCAATCCTAACTATGTAAATAAATTTCATGACTTATAGTATGATTTCTTCTTTTTTTTTTTTTTTTAATACAAGCATAACATGCCAATTTAGGAATCCTTATGCAAAAGGACAAAGAAGTTTTATGAGGAATTTCAATCACCAATCCAATAATCCTTACTATAGTACTTATAACCTTAATTGGTAAAACCATCCTAACTTTTTTTAGTCAAATAGAACCTATTTAAACCCCAATATTTAACCTTCCCTTATTTTTCATCATTTACCAATTTATCAACCTTAAGAGGGAGAGTTTAACCTAAAAAACATATTAGAAAAATTCATTACCAAAATTGATGCTAGGTTTGAAAACTAAGATGAGATGTTGAAAAAATTAGATGCAAGGCTAGAAAACTCTCCTTCTTCCTTCCATAACCTTAAGATTTAAATGGGACACATACATAATGCCTTAGACTCTAGATTTCTTAATGTCCCACTTAGTATTTGATCCTAATCCTATGAAGCAAGGGAAAGTAATTACATTAAGGAGCGATAAGGAGGTCACTTTAAAGGTGAAAAAGGAGGAAGAAACTAATAACGAAGAAGACAAGGATAAAAAGCTAATCAAGGAAGATAATACGAAGGGGAAATTAATCCTTATGTTCCTCCCAAGCCTTATTTGTCTCTTATACATTTTCCTTCAAGATTAAATAAGCATAAAGAGAATAAAGAGCTTATTGAGGAAGGAAAGTTGCTAAGAAATCCACCCATTGAGGAGGAGAGATGCTTGATCATTAATGAAAAAGAAGTTTATGTGCATAAAGTTTGTCAACAATAAATAGGAAGTTTTGTACTTGAATAATTTAAACGGGTAAGGGATGAAAAATGTTTAATATTAAAGAATGCAAGGTAAGTAATCCTTTCCCTTTTGAAATTCATGATAACCCATCTTCCCTCTTTCTCCTTTTGATGGATTGAATAGTGATGAGGTAATAAATAAACCTCCTTATATTTTGCATTCTTATCAATTTGAGCTAGGCCCATTGCCTTATGTTAATAATCATACATATTTTAGAGAATAAGATACCTCATATGTTCTAATCTTTGATGACATAAACCAAAAGCAAGAAAAGATATTGAGAAAAAGAAAGACATATTTGAAACGGCTCATGATTGATAGAAAGGTTTAAGCCTAACAAATTACATGCATCTAATTTTAATGAAGGACAATCATAAACCTAAAGTGAAGCTTAAAAGAGACCAACCTTATAAGGATCAAGCCAATGACATTAAATTAGCATATTATTCTCTTTTCATTATTTTTATGTCTTTTTACTTTATGTTTTATGTTCCTAATCTTTGTTTGATGCTTGTTTTTATGACAAATTGTGTCTCTTCATACCTCTATTAATGTAATCCTTCTTTATCACTCATCTTTCTTTTGCATTCATTACATCATTATGGACAATGATGAATTTAAGTTTAGGGTAATTAAGGATTTCATGTGCTAAAATTTATGCTTTGAATGTTGAAATTTGATAATTTAGATGATTAAGGAATGGTCTTTAAGGTCTAAAGATGAATAATCAATGAAGAATTTGATAATTACTTCTGTAAATCAATTGAATTTAATTTGCTTATGATAATGATTTGATCTTAATTAATATGTTTGATTTATAGTTAATTATCATAATAGAACAATTTGAGCACAACTTAGTGAAATATGGAATTTAAAATTAAAATTGATAACCATGCATGACTTAGGTAAATGTATACTTCTACACATGCTAGAACTTGCTAAACCATCTTTTGAAGCGAAATCCTAGACTTAGCAATCCTAGGGAGATGATGAGGTATTCTTTGGTAACCTTATCATTCCCCATCCATACCGTTAATATGCATTGATCTTTATTACCTTTTAAACCTTAATATACACTTACTTGTGAGTATAATTAGCCTTTTCTTTCTTTAACCCATATAGCATAAATGATCCTTTACCTTCCTTATCAAGAGAATAGAGTCAGGATATGTTACTATGATTATGTGTTATGTGTTAGGTCATTCATATGCATATGTGCACATTTGAAGAATTGACAAAACGACTCATTTATTGTTGTATTTTGCACTATTAATATCAATTCAAGTTGGACGGTGCACATTGATATTTTGAAAATTTGCTCTTATATATAAAACATTTGAAAAAAAAAGAGAAAAAGAAAAAATGAAAATGAATAAAACTGAAATAATTATGAATGAAAAGAAAGGTAATGAGAAAAGAAAAAAAAAAGAGCAAAATAGAAAGAGAAAGCAAGATGCAACAAAGCCACCAAGGGAAAACAAAAAAAGGTACCATTGATACTTTGCAAAGAATGATTATGGGCAATTGATATAAAGTATTTCATCATGCTTCACATCATTAATACAACTAATATATTAGCAAACATTCTCTTGGTCTTGGAATTGGCCACTTTTTGATAGCCTTAACCTTAGCCTCACATTACAAGCCTAAAAGACCTTATGATCCTTAGATTGCCAAGATCTACATTAGTGGAGAAAGGAGGGATAGTCTTGCCTATGGTCATGTGCAACTTCTAAGAAGTCAAAGTTGAATTTTGATAAGGTTATGTGTGATTAGAAGTTGAAATTTTAAAAGAAATATATTTCCAAGACACATGCACACTCTATTGTGTTAATTAATAATAAATAAATCATGTTTGTTAGGAACTTGTTATTGTTGTAAGCCTATTTGCTTAATTGATGAAAATTTTGGTTTTCACTAAGAAAAACATCTTCTTAAGAGGTTGGAACTTGTTCTTGATTATTTGCGTTATTGGATTTTACTAGGATTAGTCCTTGCTTAAAGATAAGCAAGAGGTTAAGTTTGAGGGCATTTATTTGATGCATAATTTACATATATTTTACTACTAAGTATTTCTAAATATTGATGATATTATGTTAATTTTTCATGTAAAAAGGTTTAAAGGAAGTAAATTTGTGTTTTGTAAGGTTAAAAAGGAGAAAAGAGGCTAAAGATCAAGAAAGGGCAACCTAAGTTTTAGTTTTGAGCACTACTCTGTATTTTAGGTATAAATCTCTCTACATATCTCCAAATAAGGTGATTCAAGAGGCATAGGAAAGCTAAAATATAGGGATACAACTTTTATGTTTTGTACTTAAGATAATTCAGTCATATTTAGAATAAAAAAAGGGTTATGCTACATCTATACACTACTACGCTTCTATGTTACATATCTTTATAGTTATGTTACATCTATACACGACTACGCTTCTATGTTACATATCTCTATAGTTATGTTACATACATACACGACTACACTTCTATAAGGCAGAATATTAAGACCATGACACGGCTAAAAGACATGGTCATGCTTAAGGAATCACAAAGAGGCATGGCTATGTACATGGCTGTGTACATGGCCATGCACATGATAAATTAAAAAAATGGGATTTTCAAATCTTCTTTAATTTCCTCCTTTTCCAATTTTCCAAGGTTTCTAATAAGTAAACACCTCAAGGGCACTATAAAGGGAGTAAAAACCTAATCAATTGGACATCAATAATGATCAAATAACCATCCAAAAAGTGAATAAATCAATTAAGCAAAGGTTTAAGAGTAAAGCAAAGTAAGAAGACAATCATTTTAAAAGCTTTAAGGATTGAAGTCTATGGCTTAAAATATCATTAGTTTGATTGTTTCTTCTTCTCTTTCTTCCATTACGAGCTAATTTCTTCATGCTAAAGTTATATATGGATTTTGTTTAACTATTATGATTTGCTAGTATTTATTTTATTCATTATTGTGTCAATAATCATTTTGAGCTTTATATGATTGATTAAAGAGCCCATTATCATATTGACTTTTATGAATTGACTATGGAGAGATGTTTTATGAAATGGACCTTTAATGATTCCCATAATCTATTATGTATTTAGAGACCTTAATAGTTTATTGCTATCACTTGGATCTTGCTTTGTTTGATAATAATATGATGTTAAACTATTGTGTTGAGAGACCTTTTATTTAACATGTTCTTATATGTTAATTAACACTGGAGAGAGATTAATTAATCACCTAAGTCATTCAATAGTAACACTGGATAAATGAATCAATTGAATGAAAGGTTAGAAGCCATAAGTATTTAACAAGTGAAGTTAAACCCCTAGCTAATTTATTCTATTGATTGTTTTCTTTGTAATTACTTTATCTATAGTTTATTTAGTTTTAATCCTTAGTTTAAACATTCTTTTATTTATGATTTCTAGATAATACAAAGAACATGTAGCTTAGTACTTCATGATCATCATGTGAATGATATTTGTACTCTTGTACACTTTATTACTTAAAGACCTATGCACTTATAATTCAAGTGGTTTTTCATATAGCACTAACCCGTTAATTACGTAGGTATGCTTGGAAGCCACTAATGAGGAAAATAATGATTGGCATATGGATAGTTAGTGTTCGAAGTTCATAACTAGAAACAAAAAGTGATTCACATTTATTAAAGAAAAGGATGGTGGCAATGTAACATTTGGAAACAATGCCAAAGGTAAAGTAATTGACATTGGCATAATTAGTAAGAAAGGTTCTTCCTTTATTAGTAATGTACTTTCAATCGATGGTTAAAAGCATAATCTTTTAAGTGTAAGTAAATTATATGACAAGGGTAACAAAGTTACTTTTGATTTTAGAGAGTGTCTTATCACTAACTTAATTGATGAGAATGTTATCTTCAAAGGTGAGGGATAAGGCAATAGATACATAATTGACTTAAAAAATTTAGCTAATCAATTTTTTAAGTGTCTTATGTCTATTAGTAATGAAGCATGGCTTTGGCATAAAAGACTTAAGCATGCAAACATGGAGCTTTTTCAAAAGTTATCTAAATGAAATCTAGTTAAGGGTCTTTTAAAGCTTAAGTTTGCTAAAGATAAGACATGTGGACCATGTCTAATGGGAAAACAACATGAAACAATAAGGTTAAGAATATTGTAAGTACATCTAGACCACTTTAACTTATTCATATTGACTTGGTTGGACCTACTAGGAATGCTAGTGTAGTGGTAAACATAATGTATTTATGCTTATTGATGATTACTTAAGGTTTACTTAGTTTAGTTTCTTATCACATAAAGTAATACTTTTTATACTTTTAAAATCTTTACAAAAAGAGTACAAAATGAAAATGGTTGTTTTATTTCTTCTATTAGAACTGACCATGAAAAAGAATTTCAAAATGAACTTTTTAAACATTATTGTTTGAAGAATGGGATTTCACACAATTTTTTAGCTCCTATATTACCATAACAAAATGGTGTTGTAGTAAGAAAGAATGGAAGATTTGTTGAGATGGCTAGGACTATGCTTAATGAGTATTCTTCTCTTAATTACTTTTGAGTCAAAGCCATCAACACTTATTATTATATTACAAATAGAGTTTTTAAAAGACATATTCTAAATAAAACCTCTTATAAGCAATGGAATAAAACTAACCTTTTATACCTTATAGTTTTTGGGTCCAAATGTTGTATCTTGAATACAAAGGACAACCTTAGAAAATTTGCCTCAAAATTCAATGAGGGCATCTTTTTAGGCTATTCCATCACTAGTAAGGCCTATAAAGTTTTCAACAAAAAGGTTATAATAGTTGATGAATCTATGATTGTTGTTTTTTATGAATATAGTAAACTTGATATTGGGAAAGGTACTTTTATTGATGATCTTTTAGGTGACTTTGAAAGATTATAACTCAATTATTCACCTAAGGAAAATGTCATTGAAATTGATGAGTAAGAGACACCTTAAGAGTTAGAGTAACTTTAACCCCAATAAGAAGATGACCAAGCTTAAGGACTTCCTAAGGATTAGAGATACTCCAAGGATCACCAAAAAGATCTAATTATTGATGAGACATCCAAAGGAGTAAGTACTAAAGCTTAATTGAATCCATTAGATAATAAATTTGCTTGTATTTCTCAAATTGAGCCCAAATCTATTGATGAGGCTATTGATGATGAGAGTTAAGTGATTGCTATGCAAGAGGAACACAACCAATTTAAGAGAAACATAGTTTGGGAACTTGTTATTATGCCTAAAGAACACCTAATTGTAGGATGCAAGTCGGTGTTTAGAAACAAGTTGGATGAGCAAGTTTTTATCATAAGAAATAAAGCTAGATTGATTATAAAGGGTTACAACTAAGAGGAAAGTATTGATTATGATCAAAACTTTGTCACCATTGCAATATTAGAGGCCATTAGGATTATTTTAGCATTTGCATGTCATACGAATTTCAAGCTTTTTCAAATTGATGCAAAAACTATATTTTTAAATGATTTCATTGAAGAGGAAGTGTATATTAAACAACCTTCAGGTTTTGAGTCTCATGATTTTCCTAACTATGTTTTTAAATTAACTAAGGCCTTGTATGATTTGAAATAAGTTCCTAGACATGTTATGAAAGGCTCAATTCATTCCTTTTGAAAAATGATTTTGAAAAGGGCAAGTTAATACATCATTGTCTACTAAAAGGCATAACAAAGACACTTTAATTGTTCAAATTTATGTTGATGATATCATATTTAGTGCTAATAATGAATCTCGTTGTGAGGATTTTCTTAAACATATGACTAAGGAATTTAAGATGAGCATGATGGATGAAGTTTTTCCTTAGTTTTTAAATCAAGCACAACAAAAAAGGGCATCTTCATTAACCAGTCCAAGTACACTAAAGAGTTGCTTAAAAAATTTAGGATGGATGTTTGCAAAAGTGCCAAGACATAAATGAATGCAACAATAAAGCTTGATAAGGATGAGTTAAGTAAACCTATTGATGAAAAGAAATATAGAGGTATGATTAGCTCTCTCTTCTATCTTACCACTTCTAGACCTGATTTTATGTTTAGTGTTTGCTTGTGTGCTAGATTTCAATCAATTTTGAAATACTTGCATGGTACATTACATTTAATATTATGGTATCCTAAAAATTCATCTTTTAGTCATCTTGGATATTCAAATGTGCATAATGCTGGTAGTTTGTTGGACATAAAGATCACTTTTGGGACTTTCCAATTTATTGGTGAATGATTAGTTCCTTATTTAGTAAGAAGCAAGTTTCGGTTGTCTTATCTACTGCCAAAGCTAAACATATGGCAATAATTTGTTATTGCACTCAAGTTCTTTGGATGAAAAAATACGTTAAGGATTATGGGAAATATATTGATCACATTCCCATTAAATATGATAATACAAATGTAAGAAATATTTCAAAGAATCCCATCTAACATTGAAAATGCAAACATATTGACATTAGGCTTCATTCTTTTAGAGATCTTATGCAAAAGGTAGTGTTAGAGTTTATTAACACTAATAACTAACTTATGGATATCTCTACTAAACCCCTTAAAGAAGAAAAGATGAGCTTCATTAAGAGGGAACTAGAGTTGTGTGAGTGCATTGACGTTTTGCATCTATGCTTGAACAAGCGTAATCTTACTTGCAACTCTTACCTTTTATCGATCATTGGGGGATCAAGAGGACAAGGGGTTATACTTTGGTAATAACCCCTAGTAATGGCATGTGATTTGGATCTATAAGGGATCCTTGAGGCTTCACCTAACATAAAAGTCCCTCTTCTAAAATAGTGGTTAATAGGGGACCAAAGTGGGATACTAAATTAGTACCATCTATAGGTGAAATGTGGAGTCGCCATTCGACTTTGATCAAGACAAGAATTTGAGCAACAACAAATTATAAGCAAATCTAAGTTTATTACAAGTTCCAATCCATCTTTACACCATTAAAGATTGGGTTCAAGAATTAGAAACAACTCGAGAAAAAGGTTAGGCACCCCTAAGTCACTTGAATATATGGATCCGGCCTTCGGGCAATCAATGGTTCATTTTTATACTGTCTTTATTTATCAATTTCCCATTTTTCCACCTATGCATATCCTAAATAAGCCATAAACCATAACAATCAAGTGTGCAATGCATGATGCAAGAAAGTAATAAATAATATATATAAAGCGGGGATGGGGGATACACATTCAAATGGTGGGATTATCATGCAATGAACTTAAAATAAATAAAAAAAATGCATTAATTAGATTTCCTAATCTATATAAGTGAACACAAATTAGTCCATAAAACATAGGTTAAAGAGAAAGAAAATAGCCCTTAATCTACTCAAAATGACATGAACTAAATATGAAGAATACTACTTCAACCTTGCCCTTTAGGGTCTTAGCCTATTAGTCCATCATCCTCAATGTCATTAGCCATGATAGGGGGTCAATTAAGAGGCCTGATCTGTTATCCAAATACATCATTAAACTTATAAAACACAATATGAAATATTCCACAAGATAATAGTAATGGCATTAATAAAAAAAGGCATAACGTAATGAATATGCAAATAAAGACAAAAGATCACTTAGGATAGCATTTAAACACTAAAATAAAGGGTGATAGGATGATAAAATCTTCCCACAATCTACTTAGTCATCTTTGAATATTGCCAAGAGCAATGGAGTTTACACTTCTAGTCATGGAAAGATAAGTATGCAACTAGGATAATAAAATGATAAAAAAATGTTAAAAACTTTTTAAAACATAAAACTAAACACTTAAATTAGGGTCATTGGATGGTGAAACCTCTCATAAATGCATATATGGCTAGTGGTGCCATACGGAAAATAAGAAGAAATGGGGTAGTCACAAAATAAGGTTAACCCATCCTCCATCATGATAATGGTAAGAAGAATAATAAATCCTACAAATAAATATCATGAATTCCAATTGAAAAATAATAAATCAAGTGGTCTTTAGTTTTATTAAACCTCCCCCTATTACATTCTCATGATCAAGCACATAAAGAAAAATAAAACATAAGGAAGAAATCATATGTGAGCTAAAACATGTATTTTGATTATCGTTTCTTCCAAAATATGGAATGAGGGACATAAGTCTTTGTAACCTACTCCAATCCTACTGCAGAAGGCTTATAAGATCATAAGAGAATAAGAAAACCATATAAAATATGCATAAAATAAAACCTATATGAATAGTGTTATGAGCAGTGTAGAGGGTTGTACAGACCACATAATGATCTGTACAAACGTCCTTGTGGTCTATACAACCCACTTATTTAGTTGTATAGTGCACTAGGCCTATTGAAACAAAAAATCAAAAATGAAGGAAAAGAAAAGGAAGGAGAAGAATGAGGACTAAAGGATGAGCCATTTGATGCCTTAAATATTTTCTTTTGCCCTCAAAGGCACTATAGTGTTAGAAATTTATCCAAATACAAGAGAAAAGAATGTTAAAAGTTGATGCAAAGCTTGGTTTTACCTTATATATTATGAATGTGTTTATGGTTTGGGGTTTCTATTTGGGTGAGCTATTTTTAGGGTTTAAAAGATAATTTTAGTAGAGTTTGGCTTTGGACAAATCAGCCTCCCCTTCTCCCTTTAAAGGTAATGGTATTTGTAGAAGGAGAGTGGGTGCACTAGAGCCTGAAATGGCTTTAGTTATAGCTTGTTCATCTTCAATGATAGAGAAGACCATGAAAGTTCTAGAATTAGGTTTTTTAAGAGGTATGTATAGCCAAAAGAAGGGTTGTACAACCTTCATGCTCAGTTTACAACCTTGGGGTTAAAGAGGGGACTAATTCAAGAACCTTCCCACTGTTAGGATTTTAATCATTATTGTACAACCATGAGGTTAGTTGTATGGCATGATAAGTGGGTTATACTACCCTCTAAATAGGGCCTAGTGGCCTATGAGCTTGTGGTTTTGTGGGTTGAGGCCTTTATAGTGTGGGTTTAGTTCAAGGTTTGTCCAAGCTTTTGCCACTTTCTTAGGCACTATTTCCTTTATTCTTTAGGTAAAATTCAATAAGTTTCTTAACATCAGGTTCACATCCTAAGGACTCAAAATCTAATGCTTACAGTTTACCTCTTGTTTTATGGGGCTTGAAAAATGTCATTTTTGTAAAATGGTCAATGGACAAGTCACAACAAAGCATTCAACATAAATGTACATACCATAAAAATGATACACATGGATATGACTTCCTCAATAGCTCTCTAATAAGTATTAATGCTCTTAGTACCCCTCCTGTAAGTACCAAGGCTTTTGGCAACACTTACGCAAGTACCAAGGTCAACTATTCATCTTCAGTAGCTCTCTAGTAAGTACTAGAGTTCATCTTCTTAGTAGCTTTTGAACAAGTACAAAACTTCTTTAACAACCCTCTAGCAAGCAGTAAGGTTAAATATCATCTTCTAGTAGCCCTTTAACAAGTATTGGAGTTTATCCTCTTAGCAGCCTTATAGCAAGTACTAAGTTTCTTAGGAGTCCTCTAGTAAGTACCAAAGTTAAATAATCTACCCTATCAGCCCTCTAGCAAGTACTGGAGTTGATCTTCTTAATAGCCCTCTAGCAAGTACTAATGTAACATCCTCAACTCAAATCATATACATTTTAAATTACGTAATATTTAAATATATGCATTTGATAAATAAGCATTTAGGTATGTGAATTTGGAGAAAACATGACAATGACACTTGCACTGTTGTAATTAGGATACTTGAAAATATATGTAATGTTTGTATAGTTGCATGGTCAATTGTCTTATGTTGTGTGCATGTTATAACATCATAAATAATGGTGTTATAAAGATTAATTAAGAGTATAAGGAGCATTTAGGGATTAAAAGATGGATGAAGGTGTTTAAAGAGTGAAGAAGAGGGACTAAAAGAGAAAAATGAACTTCTAACCAATAGGAAATGAAACCTAATTATTTTATCTGCTATAATATGACATTTAGGGTCAGATTTCGAGGAAAAATCGAGAGGTATTGCAGAAAAGAGAGAGAGAGAGAGAGAGAGAGAGAGAGAGAGAGAGAGAGCTAAGGAAGAAATAAAGGAAAGAAGAAGAAGAAGAAGAAGAAGAAGAAGAGAGGAAGAAGAGTGAGCTGCCTAAGGTTTTATAATTTTGGGATAACAGGTAAGTTAATTTATCTTCTTCTCAACTAGAATTAACCTCTCATGACATATTAATCATGCATGGTTAGTGAGAATTATGGAGTAATTGAGGTAGATATCTTAGATGGAAGTT
>CATIWR010062441.1:0-12331 GCA_949677035.1 Omphalea diandra
TATATATATATATATATATATATATATATACTTTTTCTTTCATAGTATATTCTACATATCCACTTTACACTTTTAGACTCTATTTATTTTATGACAAATAATTTATTTGAGGAAAATATTCTCTAAAAAAATTTTTTGGGTAAAATATTTTTTGAATAACATATTTTCTAATGTTTGAAATACACGACAAAAATATTATTTTTCTTTTGATTTATAAAATTATAACAAAGTCTGTAAATATTTTTTATTTATACTATATGTTATTTAATATAAGAAAAAATAAATTAAAAATAAATTTTTTTTATGAATCCTACTCATCTTTAGCAACCACCATCAATTGACAATGACCGATTATGGGTGTTAGTAGTAAAGGATGACTAATTGTAATAAACATGTGTATTTATATAATTTATTTTTCATCTGAATAAGTTTGATAAAATTCAAAAATGACTCTCTATTGTCAAAACAGAAAGTTATGTTCATGAAAAAGATTTAATTTTTTCTTTGACTAGGAAAATATTTTCCGTTAATCAAATTTTCTAGATGCACCAAATAATGAAAATGCATAAAAATTTTCGTGCAAAATATTTTTCGTGAAACAAATGAAACCTTAGAGTATGACTAGATTTTAAACTTTAAGATTTTAGTTGAGGTAAATTAATAAGCTACACATTGTTCTCCATTTTTTTTCTGCACCTAAATTTGTTACTTTGAAATTTTGAAAAATATCTTGATCTTTTTTTTTTTAATCTACTTCTATGTTATTGACCAATATGGATAAAACAAGCAAACAATTATAGTTACTATAGAATAGAAAATAGAAAGCATAGAATCAGTAAGAAAACAATAATAGAAATAGAAGTAGAATCAAAAGGTCAGAGGCCTTTATTATACATAGTGTTTTTAAAATGGATTTGCTCTCTCACTGTTAGTGTTAGAAAAATATACGTGTTTGTCTCTTAAGATACAAGAAATTATAAACAGAAGTTTGAACACCACAAAATTTATCTTTAATGAACTAAAAAAGCTCTCAACTCTATCACAAAAAGAGAAAGAGCAGGAAAGTTGTTTAATTTTATAAATGCACCAGCTATGTATGTTGAAACCCTATTTAGAGTAGAGCATATGGGAGAAAAAAAGAACATTAAATTAATATCTATTAAACATTCATTAACCTCTATTAAAGTTATGTAACTTCTTAGTTATGAAACAATTTGTTTCAAAATTTCTTACAATAGTAATTCTTAGAATTCTGAAAAGAAAAAACAATTGGCATTCGTGTATAAAGGATGCATGCTCGTGCATTGAGCCTTTAATACATATTGAGAATTTGCGTCCCATCATGCAAGCAAGAAACAGTCTCTTGGGCTACTTTCTTGCTATGTATAAATATATCGTTTCATAATTCTCATATAGAATAACACAAATTCGGTTCCATCTTTTATATATACTAAGTACTGAGATCCATGTACAACGATCCATGTCACAAAATATATATATATATAGCCTTAAAGATCATTTTAGTAATTAAATGCTAATTATTAAGACAATGATTAAGACTTAAATTGGATGATTAATTACGTTAAAGGCTGACAATTTTTGACACTACCTAATTAAATTATATGACAAGACACATAGTTAAACGAGTTTGAATTTGGCATAAACAAATTTGGGTCCGTTTTTGCATGATAAAAACGTAGGTTTAAATAGATTAATTTACCTAACTCGCAGTTGACACGATAGATTAATATATAATACACGACACAAATATACACATTTAAATATAATTTAAATAAATATATTTAAATAAGAAAATATCTTTGAATTTAATCTTATATTTGCTTAAATTTTTAATATTTAGTTTCTATTTTCTCAATATATAAATATTTTTCAGTTAAATTAAAAATTTTTAATTTTTATATATTTTTAGATTAAATGTATATTTTTCTATCATAACACATTAATAACATGATTAATTAAATGAGTTATACATATTATATTGTATAATTTGTTTCATAAATATATTTGTATTAAAATTAAATATTTTGATGTGATCAATTAAACGGATAGAATTTAAATTATCTTTATATTATATATATGCCTTAGACACGACATGATGTAAACTTTGGACTAGTCCACAAAAAATGTTCATGGTCTCAAACACCTACATTAGAAGCAGACACCATGGTTTTGAAAATTGAATCAACCAGCGGCAGGTCGAATCAGTAAAATTGAGAATCGATTGGCTGTTTGGTCTAAAATCATATTAAAACTGAATAGCTATCAAATCCAATAAAATTGGTGAACCGGTAATTATTTGAACCGGGAGAACCTGGTTTTAAGAAAACCATGTCTTTTTAATTAGGAAACCTTAACTTTTCTCCCCTCTTGTAGCTGTCAGACTTCTTTCTCCTTATTAGAAACCCCTAAATCAAATTTGGCTTTGTGAGCAGCATCCAGTATCGAATCCAGAAAGAACTCCAATGTTCTTCACAAATCATCTGTATATCAACAACAATATTCTCCACAAAATTTGGTGTTCGTTGGTGCGCATGCTCCAAATGGTACTATGGCTTAAGTATCTCAATCTGAATGAGACTCTAAAAACACAACTATACTTGCTGGAAGAATTGACTCTAACATCAGTGATGAGGTACTGAGACAGTCTTTTTCCGTATTTAGTGAGGTTGTGCTTGTGGAAATACCAGTTGAAAAAAATGGGGTTTTGTGTAATTTGGTAATAGAAAGAGTGTTGACGATGCATTTCAACGTTTGAATGGGACAACAATTGGTAGGCAAACAGCTCGCCTTCCCTGGGTCGCAGTCCAGCGAACAAATGGTGGAGAGGGGATTACAATAATCAATTGAATGGGGCATATTTTGGAGGGCAAGGCTATACTGGATATGGATATACAATAGCACCAAGAGGGGATTATAATAATCAATTGAATGCGGCATATGTCCACTGAGAAAGCCTCTTCCTTTTCTTTTTTTATGCTTATGTGCTTTTTTTTTTCTGGGGTTAGTTTATGCTTCTGTGCATTTCTCAATTGCTGGAAATCAGCTTCTAACTCTAATTCTAATGACATTTTAAATGCTCAAATTTCTTGTGTAATAGTTTTATGTTTTTCTCATTTCTATTATTTTTCCAAAATGTTTTAGATTTTTTAGCATTTTATAAATTTTCTGCTATTTTTACTTAAAATATAAAATGTAAATTTTATTATATATATATATAAATTAAATCAGTTAAATCGATCGATCGAACTAGCTGAATCTAAAATCGATTAACAAAATCAGTTCGATTACCGATCCGGTTTTAAATACGTCGGCAGGCGAGAAACTGCGGTTGGTGAGATGCTAAATAAATTAAGCAATAAAAAATAAAAGAAGAAGACAACGTGCGTTTTTATTGACCGAAAGGAGCAATAGATAGAAATTATAATGGGGTTGGTGAGGAACTAAATAAATTAATCATTAAAAAAATTTAAAGAAAAGACAACTAGGTCACGTGTGTTTTTATTGACCAATGAGGGCGAGCTATAATTAGCAAATAGATTGAAAAGCTGATAACACACAACACCACTACACTAGGTTTCCACTCTCTTCAACTCCTCCCTATTTAAACAATAACTAAGAGCAGTTTAACTTATTGCTCAATTAGCTTCATAGAGTTGAAGAAGTGGCTCTCACAATGGCAGTTTCATCCCATGATGATTCCTTTGATCTTCCAGATTTCGTCATTAACAGAGGGAATGGAGTAAAGGGTCTTTCTGATTTAGGCCTGAACAGTCTTCAACCCCAAGAAGCATTGATCAATATCATCCCTCAAGAATCCATTCCTGTCATTGACATGTCAAACTGGGATAATGAGCCCAAAATTGAAGAATCCATTTGTGATGCTGCGGAGAATTATGGGTTCTTCCTGCTGGTTAACCATGGTGTGCCACTTGATGTTCTTGAGGGTGTTAAGGATGCGACTCATTGTTTCTTTGGGCTACCAGCAGAGCTCAAGAACAAGTATCCAAAGGCCATTCTTGTACTAATAATGTGAGGTTCGGTACGAGCTTTAGTCTTGATGCAGAGAAGGCTCTTGAATGGAAAGATTACCTTAGCCTCTTCTATGTCTCTGAGGATGAAGCTTGTGCATTGTGGGCTTCTGCTTGCAAGTACGTAATTAATCAATCATAATTTTAACAAATTACATTTTTATTAGCAAAAAAAATATTCATAGAAATTCTGACTAGAAGAAGCTGTCAGGATTTGCACGTATTGCCTTCTGCAATATAAGGCAGATATAATAATATTCGAAAAGCGCGAATGATAAGATTCTTGATTTTCTTGCAGGGATGACTGCCTGGAATACATGAAAAGATCAGAAATTCTTTACAGGAAGCTAATGACAGCACTAATGGAGAGATTGAACGTGAAGGAAATAGACGACAAAAAAGATTCTTTATTAATGGGATCCAAAAACTACCCAACATGTACAAACCCTAACCTCCTGGTAGGAGTAGGCCGTCACTCCGATGTCTCGTCCCTCACTTTGCTCCTGCAAGACCAAATCGGTGGCCTTTATGTTCGAGTAAACGAAGGAAAAGGGGACCAAGACGGATGGGTTCATGTTCCTCCGATTGAAGGATCACTTGTGATCAATGTTGGAGATGCACTGCAGATATTGAGCAATGGTAGATACAAGAGCGTAGAGCATTGTGTCATTGCTAGTGGCAGCAAGAACAGAATTTCGATCCCCATTTTTGTTAACCCGTGGCCTAATGATGTGATCGGACCATCGCCGGAAGTTCTTGAAAGTGGAGAGAAGCCAAAGTATAAAAACATACTTTACTCTGATTATGTCAAGCATTTCTTTAGGAAGGCTCATGATGGCAAGAAGACTGTTTGGTTTTGCTGAGATATGATTATAATAATATTTAATTATCCTAGTATTATATGTTAATTAAATTTTATTATTATTTGTTATAAAATAGACAACAAGACGTAATAATAACATAATTAATTGTCTTCTTTCCTTCCTTTTTAATCTTGTTTATTGATTAAATCTAAAGTTTTTTTTTTCTTTTGTGAACTTCTTTCTTCTTTTTGTTTTTTATAAAAAAAAAACAAAAGCTCTAAGTTTGTTTCAGTTCTTGCTTGTTTCAAACCATAACAAGTCACCATACATTGTCACATACCAACTACATAGGCACGGGGATTGATGTTATTGCTTACCAAATCTCATTTTCTTGCTATTATTTTTGTTACTACATTCATAAAGAGAGAAAGAGAGAGGATAAAGATTAGAGAGAGAAAATTTGATAAAAGCCAAGAGAAAAAATAAATGATATAAAAAGAAAATCAGAGAGTTGTGTAAACAATGAAAGGGATTAGAAGATGATGAAAAAAAAAAATGAAGGGGAAAAACAAGCAAGAAAAGAACGTGAATAAAAGTGCAAAATTCCTAGATAGATCATGAGGTGCTAAACATGATTGGAGATTTTTATAAGAATAAAAAGACAATCAGAAATTGCAAAATCTGAAAAAAATTTTGAGAGAAAGTAACAAAAGAAAAAGTAAGTAGAAAACAAGAGATTTTGTTTTTTTTCCAACAACCATCATTACATTTACATAAAAAATTTGTTGCCACTATTCATATATAATTATTTACGTAATTTTTGCGAAATTTTTATTTGGAATTTACAGCTCCATTTGTTTTATGGAAAATATTTTCCAGGAAAACATTTTCTACAATTTTCTTTGTTTGCTATATCCACAAAAATTGATAAATAGAAAATGTTTTTTTGATCAAAGGGAAAATTAAGTTATTTTTCAGTAAAATGACCTCTCTGAAAAGTCATTTTTAAGATTTTAACAAACTCATTCAAATAAAAAAATAAAATATATAAATACCTGTATTTATAATTATTACTTAGAAAATATTTTATTCAGACAATTATTTTTCGAGAAATAAACAAAGAAGTTAGTTTCTTCAATTGAAAACACAAATTTTTTTTATGTGATTATTAGTAAAGGTGGCTATGTTATCTTTTTTACTGTGTAAGTGTTGTGTTGTATTATCAAAAAAGATATGGCTTATTCAATTTATATCTTAGTCTAATGATAAGATAAGATTATTGAAAAGTGAATATTAAAATTTAAATTCATCAATAATCTTATCTTTAATACTAAAACTATATGATTTAATCTATTAAGATCCAACATTATTTTATCAACTTGTATTTCGGCTAGGCAAAAATTGAGCTAAAACAATATCATCATCAACCTCGTGATTTGCATATAAATCCTATAATTATATGAATATTTCCTGAATCTCATAAAGATAGTCTTATTTTCTTTTGTCATTTATGTCAGTTTCCTTTTAAAGAGTATCATTAATTTTTTAGTTTCCCATTTAAGATTTCTTATTATCAACAAATATGAATTACAATTATTTAGTTGTAATTGAAACAATATGAAATCATTAACTGCTGATGAGTGTGACAAGTAAGGATATAATTAATTTTCTGTCAAATAATTTTGGATAAGTCTATACGTAATTAAGATTAACTCGAGGAGAATTATCGTCAGCTTTTCTTATTAGGTTATCTTAATTAGGTTGCAGCAGCAATTAATTAAAGTTAAGGGACATGCTTGAATCAGCAAATTAGCGAAGCTCTCAGGAACTTGCTTTGGATATATATTCATGAATCAGCCAATTGGCAGAGGATATATATTCTTCCTTTCTTTTTCTTTGACCATTTGTCATCATTTATCACTGGGAACTAATAAATCGATTATATTATATTCATATTAAAAGTTCCTTAAAGTTTTTATAATATGGTAATTATCTTTTAATTTTTTAAAATAATTATCAAATTTTTATATTTTAACACCATTAATTTTAAATATATTCACTAATTTTTCTGTTAAAGTCAAATAAAATGACAGAATTAACTTTTACCTCAACACCATGCCCTTGCCTCTCACCGTACAGACCAGACAAGAAACTGTCGGAAGTGACGGAGATGGAGGAGTCCAAGTTGTGTTAGGAAGCTGGTACTTGACAGTGAATGGGCGGAGAGAAAGGAGAGACTGGTGTTGCAGTTGACGATGACGATGATGCGAGTGTCGCCGCCCACTGAATTCATGTGTCAGCTAACCCCACTTTTTTTTTATTCTTTTTTTTGAGATGATGAATGAAGCCATCTTTTAAACCATATTATGAGTACAAAGTTCATGTTGACTTGGTCCCACTAATTTTGTCACTTTATGAGTCAATGACATTATTCTTTTTTTTTTTTTACCATAAATTATTCTTTGGTACCAGAACCAAGAAATTTTGGAATATTGATTTAATCACAGTATTATGGGGAGTATTTTAGTAGCTAAGTCAAAGAATCATGAATTTGATGATATGTATCACAACGTACAATTTATTTTAGTATCCACAATTACATTGTCAAGTGATTCATAATTTGCATTTTTATCAATGCTCAAGTACTTGGTAAAGAAAACAAAGAGCATATTTAATTAGTAGTGAACAATTAGCGATCAACAATTAACGAATAGTTATGAGCAATCAAGAAATATAAATATTTAGTAATATAGCCTTTAATGGTATGGTTAGATTATAAAAATATTTAAAAATAATTATTTTATATTTTAATTAATTTTATATGAAATGTAAATTAATATAATGATAAATAATAATAAATATAAGATTAATATTATCAAAAAAATATAAATATAAGCTTTATATTTTAAATGTTAAAAAAATAACATTTAAAGTCAATTATAATTTTTAAATACTGAAAGCTATTTTTTAAATTAAAATATTAAAATTGATATTTATCAAATGCTCTTTCTCGGTGTTTAAAACTCAATTCATGAATGCTAGCAAATACCAAATCAAAATACAATAAATTAAGTAAAACACATTTTCTTTTCCATTAATGTGATTCCAATAAACAAAGAAAAATTGCAAAGATGAATTATTGCAATCGTATTGAGCTAGGGCATAACATATATATATATATTGATCCCCTTTCTACAGTTTTGCCTTTCATATTATATTCTATATCTCCACTTTTCACTCTTACAATATGATTAAATTTTAAACTTTAAGATTCTAATTGAGATAAATTAATAAGCTACACATTATTTCTCCACTTTTCTGTGTGCTTGAATTTGTTACTTTGAAATTTTGAAATATATCTTGATTTTTTTTAATCTACTTCTATGTTATTGACTAATAAAATATTTCAAAATGTCATTAGATGGACTTGTTAGTAATATAGTACGATATAACTATAGACAGAAATCAATGTAGATCAAATAAGTAAATAATTACAATTGCTATAAAATAGCAAATAGAAAGAAAAAAAAAACAATAGGAAAACAACAGTAAAAACATAATTAGAATCAGAAGGTTCGAGGTCTGTGTTATACATTGTGTTTTTAAAATACATTAGTGTTAGTATTAAAGAAATATAGGTATTTGTCTCTTAAGATACAATAGAGTATAGACAAAAACTCGAACACCACAAAGTTTATTTTCAACGAATTGAAAAGCTCTTAACTCTATCACAAAAGAAACGAGGGGAGGAAAGTTGTTATTTGATTTTATAAGTGCACCAGTTGTGTATGTTAAAGCACTATTTATAGTTGAGTATATGGGAGAGAAAAATACTGTCAGCTTGATATCCATTATTCATCCGTTAATATCTATTAAGGATATGTAACTTCTTAGCTACGAAATAGTTACAATAATCAATCATTAATCTCTATTAATATTATAATTTCTATTTCAAAATTCTAATAATCACTACTTTTTAAATTTTGAAAAGAAAAAGAATTGGCATTCATGTATACAAAAAGCATTCTCATGTATTGAGCCTTTAATTCAGATTGTAAATTTTGCACTCCATCACACACGCAAGAGAGTTTCTCAGGCTACTTTCTTACTATGGTATAATTGAATATCTCAATATACACTTTTTAATCACTTGGTATTTTTCAATATGGAATAATCCACTTTATACTCCCTTCTTTTCTTAGTTAAAATTTATACTTTTTTTTTTTAGTTAAAAGTTATTTTGGATTTTAAATTTTTATTCACTGGCTAATATATATAAATATATCAATTTATAGTCTTTATATAGGATAGAAGGTTCGACTTTTTATAATTAAATAGTGAGACCCACTTGAAATAAGACATTAAAATGACTATGTAATGAATATTAACATGCAATTTGCCAACAAAACTAACTGATACAACATAAAAAAAATGTAGATGTTTAAAAATAAATTCTTAAAAACTAGAGATTAATTAGCTATGAAAGAGGGTGCAAAGTAATTAATTTTTTTAGTTAATAATAAAATATTAAAATTTAATGAAAGAATTTAATGATGGAACAAATAAAAATCTATTAAGAGGATTAAATGATATAACCAGCAAAAAAAAAAAAAAAACGTTTTGTTATACAAAAAATTAATAAATGAGTTATTTAATTATGCCAAACACAACGAGCTTTGAGTAAATAATCATAGTAATAGCCAAATGAAAAAAAAAAAAGAAAAAGGAAAGCAAATAAAATTTTTGGGATTTATCTACAAGAAATTTTGCTTATTATGACAAAAACTTTTGTAATAAAATTAGTATTGTCATAATATGTGGTCTTATATTGAGAAAATTAAAATTTATCACAATTCTCATATTGATTAACTTGTAAAAAAATAAAAATTTGACAATTTTTTTTTATAATAAATGAACATAAAGGAAATATAATGACAAAAAATTTTCATCACAATATTTAATCATAAAATCATGGTACCAATTTTTCGATTCTTATAAAATTATAAATAATGAGAAATTGATTTTGTCACTATAGTCCTTCCATCACTATATTTAATTAGTCAAAAAGTTAGTATAAAATTATTTTATCATAATAAATAATTATTTATTATGCTAAAAATATTTTATCACAAATATATAAAAATAGAAAGACATAAAATTTTAATGTAAAATTATTTTCATTAAAACTTTAGCACCAAAATGAAAATTATATATAATGAGAAAACAATTTTGGCACAATAATGCTTTTCTCCCTATATTTAATTATTAAGATATTATTATAAAATTAATTTATCTTAATAAATAATTTTTATTCTAAAATAACTTGTCACAATAAATAAAAAATATATACATATGCCATATCAATTTCATTTTTTTATAACATTCATTATTAAAGTTAAAACACAAATTAAGTGTATAAATTTAATTTTTTATTAACATAAAATTTTGTCAATTCTTAGAAATGTTAAATAATATAATATATATCCAATAATTTTTAATACTAAATTAATTTTTTCTAATAAATAAATAAATTATTGATATTCTTACTCTTTGAATGTGATTTTTTTAATTTTTATTAGATTTTAAATTGTAAATTGTAAATTGATAAATAGTATATTTCATCTCTAAATTTGTAATTAAATAAATTGTAATTGTTTTGTCTTTGAATAAAATAACTTAATGTTTCATTTTTTTTATTTTATTGCTTCTTTCTTTTCTAATAATTTTATTTTAAGTAACAATTATTGATCATGTGAGTGTTAATAAGTACTCTAAAAACTACAATATGATGAAATTAAATGACTTAAAGTCGACATTATGATAATCAATTGCTATTTAGAAAGATATGAGCAACCATATTTCAAAATGTTGCAGAAAGTACTGACTATCGAGAAATTCAAATAGGAGTGATCACTGAGAAACGCCTTAATCAACACCATTTCAATGTTAAAGTAAGCTAACATCTAAAATCGTATCAACCACTAATATGTGTAGAAGCTATGAGGTTAAGTCATAAGTCAGAGATGTATAAGATATATTATGTTAAAATTGTTATGGATTTTATGACAAATTTATTTGCCAAAAAAAAGAATTTTATCACTGTAATGATTATAAATTTTGTTACAAATTTATTTACCATAAACGAATTTTATCACTATAAATATATTTTATTGTGATAAATATATCCGTCATAAAAGTTATACACTATTGTGATAAAATATAAATAGTTATAATATATATATTGAGACGAGATTGTTTTGATGAATATGATAATAAATCAATTTTATTATGATATATTTATAACAATAAATTTAATATATATTATGACAAATTATTTTGTAACAAAATATAAAATTCTGGTATATATTATTATTATATATATTTTTTTTTTTGATTTATTATATTTAATTAAGTTATTTATTACAATTTAAATTAGCACGTAGTGAACAGACATAAAGGCCCCAGTAGCTATTTAGAAAGATATGAGCAACCATAATTCAAAACTTTGCAGTTAAAAGTACTTACTATAGAGAAATTCAAAGAGGAGGACCACTAAGAAGCGCCTTAATCAACACCATTTCAATGTTAAAGTAGGCTAACATCTAAAATCATATCAACCACTAATATGTGCAGAAGATATGAGGTCAAGTCATAAGTCCGAGATGTATAAGATATATTATATTTAAATGGTTATGCATTTTATGACAAATTTATTTGCCAAAAGAATTTTATCACTGCAATGGTTATAGATTTTGTGACAAATTTATCTACCATAAAATTTTTTTATCACTATAAATATATTTTATTGTGATAAATATATCCGCCATAAAAGTTATACACTATTGTGACAATATATAAATATAAATATATATATATATATATATATATATATTGAGACGTGATTGTTTTGATGAATATGATGAATCAATTTTATTATGATATATTTATAATAATAAATTTAATATATATTATGACAAATTATTTTGTAACAACATATAAAATTCTTGTATATATTACTATATATATATATATTTTTTTTTTGATTAATTATATTTAATTAAGTTATTTATTACAATTTAAATTAGCATGCAGTGAACAGACATAAAAGCCCCAGTAGCTATAGTAAATCTCAATAGCCACAACTTTATGTAGTGCAAATACTAGTTTGTCATTTGATATCAATGAAGGGAATTACAAACTCACTGTCATCATAATTTTTCGTACATCAATATTTCGTGAGAAGATCACTCTGTCAACGTTACTACATTCTTAATTACGGAATTCTAGAAATAACTATGATACTTAACTTTCAATTCAAGGTAGCCGCCGAAAGATAGAAATACAGTGATCAAATATTCGATGTTGAAATTCACTCATATATATATATATATATATATATATATATATATATATATATATATATATATATATATATATATATATATATATCTATATAGAATAAAAAATATGACATAATAT
>CATIWR010062470.1:0-29255 GCA_949677035.1 Omphalea diandra
TCTATTCTCAACCACTATATATATATAAAAACAAAAATATATATATATATATATATATATATATATATATATATATATATATATATATATATAGCCTATTTATAGAATTTTTTAGTAATTTATTATTAGAGAAATATATAATGAAAAAAGATGAGCAATTCAAGTAGGAAAGGGGAAGTAACATTCTTTCATTTACTTTTGTTTATATGTAGAGAGAAGAATAAATAGACTATGAAGAGAAATAAAGTCATTGCTAATTTTTAAGGATGAGTATAAATTGACTGAATTGGTACTATTTAGTTGATTTGTTTTGGTTTTGTTTTATCTATTATAATTATAGTTTAATTTGATTTTAATTTTAAAAAATTTAATTTTTGATTTTTGATTCAATTTTTATATAGAAAAGAAATTTAAAAAAATCAAATCAAATTATAAAAATTTGAATTAAACTAACCTAAAATATTTGTAAATCAAACCAAATTTTATTTAAATGAAATTTTATAAATTTAATTCAATTTGATTGATAAGCATATAATTTTAGTTTATTATATTTTTAAAAACTTTTAGTTCGATTTAACTTTAAAATATAAAATTTAATTAATTCAGTTTTAATAAAATTGAGCCAAATAAATCTAAAGTAACTGAATGATCACCTTAATCATTGTATAGCTCATCTAATAAAAAAATATATAATAGAATTAAATTTTGAACTATAGGTTCTTTTTGAGAAAATATTTAATACATCAACCTCGAATGCATACCTCTTGAAAATCTAATATTTATAGATACAGGAGTTAGCCGTAGTATACAAATATTTAATTTGCTCAAAGCAAATGATGAACAGTTTTAGGACTTCTACTTCTACTACTACTAATACTATTATTATTATTATTATTATTTTCTATTTTGCAAATGATGAAGCTCTAAAAAAACTTTTGAAATACATTAAACATTTAGATCCATCCATTATCTCAGGGAATTGAGCTTTGGTTGGTTTGATCTGATTATCATGATAGGTTATAAAAATATTAAAATTAGATTAAATTAAAATTGTTATAATCCAGCATCTCAAAGAAATATGGTTATACTGCAATTGTGAATTTCAAAAAGTACCCTTTTATTAATCCTATATGAGAATTAAGATAATTATAAAGCAACCATTACTGTTTTTTAATGGAATTTTTTATTTTTATAATAAGATGTTATGGGCAGAGTTTCACATGAATGGCTGCACTTTTATTTGTTAATAATAACATGTTATCTATCGTGATTACAATGATAAATGTGTGTGGGATGGATTAGATTCAGTGTGTGTCTATATATATATATATATATATATATAGTTTCTTTCTTTTCTAATTGAATTGTCTAAAGTTGTGAATGATCGAATCGATCTAAGAAACAAAAACATTTTTGAATCATCTTCAATTTAGGATCACTTGTTATTTTAAATTTTTAAATAAAATCATCATTTTAATTTTTAACAATTTATTATTTTTAATAATGTAAATCAAATCAAATTAGGATCATCTTGGATTGGGATAATGTTAAGTCAATTTAGGTAGATTAACATGTATGTGTTAATTATGTGGCCTAGGCCAACACTAGTTATATGTCCTAAATTAATTCTTGTAATGAATATTTCTTAATCATGTTATAGATGCAATTTTATTAAATATCTTTTTTATTTTTTTTACAGCTAAATTATAAATTTCATGAAAAGTTAATTCTATTAATATCATCAAGTATGTGATTTGATAGTAAAACCTTTAGGTGTAAAAAATTTTATTCTAAATTATCCTTAGTATGTCATTATTGTGAGGATAATAATATATGAGGACTAGTATGTGTTTGATTGATAACTATGTTTTACTGGTTATGGATATGTGATATTAAATCAAACAAATAGATACATGTTTAAGAAATATTATACTATACCAGCCCTATGAGAACACTACATGGATAAACAGTCATAAATAATTTTTCATGCAATAGTATTAATTTAATCATCTGACATGAAAATCACCATGGATTCCAATATGACGAACTTCTTGTCTGATATAGTCCAACATTATCTTTAACAGGATAGTTATGCAGATTAATATTGGACATAAAGTAAATCATATAAAGGAATATGAGTGATAGAGAATGAATTTGTCTCTCATATATTTATGAAAAATATATCTCTGGTGCCCTTAATGAATTAGATTAAAGAGATTGCATTGCTATGCAGAAATAAATTGATAAAGGTTATCAATTTCATTTTACATCAGACTAGTTAGATATCAAGAAATAATTAAACTATGTAAGGATGATATGATCCATGTCTATTGTTCAATTAAGATATAATGTGACAAAAAAGATTATAATTCTATTGGTAAAATAAGATAGGTCAGATCATTAATCTTCATATAATTTGGGTAGTCATAATGTCTTGCTAAAGGCTACTTATGACTTGTGAGCCAAAATAGATTTTAGACCATTGCTAAACTTATGTGAACCTATAAGGTCGTACACATAGAATAGATGCAAAATAAAAATTGGATTTTGACTACTCTCTCTATTTATAGTTAAGATAATTAGAAATATTATCTAGATTATTTCGATATCTATTTTATTTTAAAAGTTAAAATGGAATAGGATATTATCCTATATGCATCTTTTCAAATATAGAGTTGACATAATGGTTAAGATATATATATATGCACGTTTTAGGATTTTCTGAAACACAAAACATTCACATTTTCAAAAAAATGTTTTAAAGAGAGAGAGAGAGAGAGAAAGAAACCTTAGTGCTAGCATTCTTTCGATTTGGAGAAAACTTGTTTGTGTGGATACTTGCAGAACATGTTCATCAATTTGGTAGCATCTCAATCCAACGATCTACACTCCAAGCTCAAGGTTGGGTGTTATCGGTGTAAACCCCATCTCTACCTTCCATCAATATCATTTGTCTTATTCGAATTGGTAAGGTTTTCACATCATTCTTTTCGATTTTATCCAATTGCATAGATCTTTGGTGGAATTCTATGTAGAAAGTTTTCTTCTTTTTTTTTTTTTTTTTGCTGCATTTGTTCCATAAATCCCAATAGTATAATCAATTAAAAGTCGAATCAATTTTGCATCAGATCATTTTGAATCTCCTTAATTTTAAATACAAAGTTTCAATGAATTCAAGTCAATTATAAATTATCACCTTTGATATTCATTTATAACGAATGGGGTTATCTACACTCTAAGATTATTATTTGCTTTTTATATTTTTAATATCTCAAATTATAAATGCCTTTATTATCTTTCACTTAAAAGAAATTTTTTCTTATTAGTTGAAATATTCATATTACCTTATCTAATATTTGTCAACTACTTCCTTAACATTTTTAGAAAAGGATTACAAATAACAATATGAATAAAAATACCAATTGTGCATATTATCAATATGTGAACCCACTAGACTCTCATAAAATACATTACATATTCTAAATATTTATTAGATCTCTTATTCACTATTTGTAGCAAGAGTAGAACAAATTTAAGCTTTATTATGAGATTAATTTTTCATTCATATGATAATTACACATTTCAAATTCAGTTTTTTTATAAACAAAATTTTATAAGAATTAAATATATGTTTCATTTTTATATGCAAATTTTCTTTGTAAATGTGTTACACTAATGATTGTCATTATTAAAGTTTATGGTACTAAAAACATTGGTGTTTTAGAGTTCAATTTCATCATCTCATATTTACATAGCACAATAGTTGATGTTGATTCTAAGACTTCAATGCCATTAAATTTATTGATTTTGAATATAAAAGAACATTAAAAAGTTCAACCATGTTTTTTAAGTGCTTATATATTAAATAAAACTAATAAAAATAGAAGAGAATGTTTAGAGGAGATGATTCTTTGGAAGGTGGTTAGTTTAGATATTTAAGAACAAAAAGATACGGAAAATATACTTTATCCAAACAGCTAGACAAAGATGAACAACCCTATTTAAAAGACCGAACAACATATTCAAGTCAAGTGAATGGCCTAAGCAATAAGATGGACAACCTTATGCAAATACAAGATACATGGAATACCATTTTAAAAAAAGTTAAGTTGACTATGCCTATGGGAGACTATATTTTAAATTAATGTTAGAATAATTTTGTGTTGGACTAGGCTGGTTAACACTAAGCCTTGGACTCTCTTTTGATCTTGACAAAGGAGATTGATCAATTCTAATGTTTTCATTAAGTGTTGTTTTGCAGAATTAAGTTAGACTTTCAATTGGAAGTTGGATGGATTTCACAATCTTCAAGAAGGCAAAGTTCATCCAAATTTACGGTCAGTGATTTGTAATTCGTAATTGCGACATACTTCAAGATAGGGTGAAATTGGGTTAGATGGATTCGCGGGCATCGTCGCTGCCACGACTGATCCAAAGATGGGAGTGTCAAAGTCACAGACAAATTCGCGATCAATGTCGCGCATCAATCGCGATTACGACTTTCATAATGACTGAAGAGGGAACCAAGTCCACAATCACAACGTGCCAAGTGTTCTATGTATCCGCTGAAGAACAAAATTTGTGAGGGCAACATTGTGGGTAGCTACTGTGATTCATGAAGATGAAAATTCTCCTTCAAACATAAGAATTTGCATCTCAGTGGCGTCCTGTACAAGGACTGATCACGACCGCGACGTTTATGGGTAGTTAGAAAGCAAGGACTGATGGACCAATGAAAAGCTGGCACGTGGACTATTCGTTAGAAACAAATAGGGTTTTTCGCAACAATTTTTGGCTCTCGTATGGAAATTGGTATATTGTGACTGTGAATCACCAGTAGCGACTGCAACTACCACCTGACATGCAATTAATGCAAAATCTATCTGGTATGTCTTGAAGATTTGATGAGTGTCATAATCTAACGTCTCTTTAGTGGGAATGAGGTATAAATACTTCACTAAACAATTATTAATAAGAGATAGATAGAGAATTTATTACTTGTGTAAAAGCTTTTTGCAATTTAGCTACTCAATTTGTTCTATTCTTTATGAGATTCTGATTGTTGGGTGTGACCATTAAACACCAATTGTAAAAGGTTTTAGTGTGAACCTGTGAAAACACTTGAGAGAGGTTTTAGTGTGAGCTTTAAAAAGCACTTGTAAGAGAGGTTGTTGTGTGAGCCTGGAAAACACAATATGTAAAAGTTAGGTGTGAGCTTAGAAATACCATTTTGAGTGAGTAAAACACCTAATTGCAGAGAATTGGGGAGTGGACATAAGTTGGTTAATACCCAAACCATTATAAATCTTTGTGTCTCCTTTCTTCTTTATCTTTATCTCTCACTTCATTTTTTTAAACACCAATTCAACCCCTCTTCTTGGTGCCTAAGGCCAACATTTTATAAGACATAAAAGGCCTATAATATATAATTAAAAGGCTAAAAATCTCTAATATCTAGATAATCAAACAATGCATAAATCCAATATGTATAAAGAAAGTTATGAACGTTCAACTAGATAAAGATCATATTGAGTCCAAAGCTATCATATAGATAAGTTAACTTTAAAATCCTCTATAGATTAATTTATAAAAAGTTAGATGATAAATCATATATTAATGAAAATATATTTGATTAATTTCCAATAAAAACAAATGATTTGCAATTTGGAACTCTATAAAGAAAGTTATGATTATTTAAGTAATAAGTGTTTTTATAAAAGACATTATGAATGATCATGTTTTACATGGAACCGCCCTTAGGAATCAACTCGTTCATCACTTAAATAGGTCAATTCACCACTTGAACAAACCAATTCACCAACAAGTTCATTCAATCTAAACAAAAATGAAAATTTCCATCCAAAACACATAAATGGACTAGTATACATGGAACAACTTATTGTAATGATCCATTCCTTAAAACAACTAATAATGGCTAGTTTTATATTTTTGGAATTTCAACAATTCTAATGGACCTTGGACTATATAAGAGCATCTAATATGACCTATGAAAAGTTTTCTAATATATCACAAGTACTAAAATAAGTTTTATCAAGCATTCAAAGGTTTAAGTCTTCCATCTCTTTCTTTCTTCATATATTGAATATCATACTTATAAAGAATTAAGGTATATAATTATGAGTGTTTTTTTAGCACAACATACATATTATGTGTGAGGATCACTATTGCAGTTTGGAGTTTAGTTTCATAAGATTCTACTTATGAAAAGTTTTACTTGTACAACTTGAGAAAGGCTTGAGGTAGTTCTCGAAAACTATCTTGCTTAGGTTGTTGTTAAGTCAAAAAAGAATTAGTTGAATTTATCTCTTAAACTTGATAAAAAGAAAATGTAAAGGTTTATCCTTAGCTCACAAAGGATAAATTATATCTTAACTTGTCAAGGTGCTAGTAAACCTTCCCAAGATCCATTACAAGGAGTTGATGTTCCAATGACAAGGTTAAAGACAAAAAAAAATAGAAAAAGTTTTGCAATGATTGATTATGCAATAGCAAGAGCAAAATAAAAGATCTTTTCTAGTCAAAATCAATTCCTTTATACTTTAATTTCATAGAAGGAAGCTCAAGAAGAAAGCTATAAGTCAAAAGAAACTTATTCGATCTGACAGAAACATGGAGCACTCCCATGCGCACAACCATACAACTAGGAACTACAACTATGCTTATAACCATGCTTCAAAGAGATAAAATTATGCAGAAAGTTAGTGCACGACCATACATATGATCGTGCATCGAAGGCAAATAACCAGCTATTAGGATCGTGAACTCACACTACCATGTACACGGTCGTACATCTCAAGCGACAATTCAGGATTCTTATTTTTTTTAGCCATTTTTTAGTTTTTTTAGATTCCTTTTTTGTCAGTATCTTGTTTATAATATATTTTCTACTTAGATATGACTTCATTTAGGAATTCAAAACCTTTTCTAGGTAGAAAATTTTTCTTTGTAAGGCTTTATATAAAGCTAAAGCCTTGTATGACAAAAGGTCAATTAATCTTTAATCAATATTATAGAGTTTTGGAAAGTTTATGCTTTGCTTTCTTATGTTCTTGATAGAACATAAATTAGACTTACCAAAGGAGTGATCAACCTTTGTGGCATCATCAAGATTGAGGTTTTAAAGACTTAGTTTTCTTAGGGTTCTAATCTTTTGATTGACAACTTAATTTTAGACTTTCTTGGATAAAGTAGCAATTCATATAAAGATTTTCTAGGGTCGGTCTCTTAGTAGGTTCTTTATCAGTTAGTATCAAAGCTCGAATTTTAGAATCAAGTTAGTGCCCTTTGTTATCGTTTGTTTCATATCTTTTTTCTTTTCATTTTTCTAAATCTTTTTCTTCTACTTTTATTTTTTTTATCTATCTACTTCTTTATGTTTCTTTTATTGCTTTTCCTATGATAACATGTCAATCAAATTGAATGTCATTGATTTCAAAATATTAGTATTAGGTTTCAATATACATATTTGAAGTTCACAATTCTCCATAATTGTTGGAATTCAAATTGTCATTATTAGAGTACAATCACTTGAACTCAAAAGTGTTGGTTGGATCTTAAATTTTTAAAAAGAGAAAAAAAGTTGAAAAAAAAGCAATCACAAGCTTGAGAGGTAAAAGGTCAGACTAGTGAGATCATTAGAGGGTAAAAGCTAGCAATTGTGTGAAACATGAGTGACCATCATTTATTCAAGATCAAACACGCAAGGGAGTGCATGAGGAATAATTTTCTTTTATTACAAACCAATTTTTATACGTTAAAAACATGAGTGTTGAAAGAGAATCATAAGATAGGGACATGGAATTATTCATGAAGGCTTTTGTTGATCAATTTCAAAAGTTAAATGTGAGGTTGGATGACAATCTCCATCAAATTTCAAACCCTCGAGGTGATGTGTGATCGACGAGGATGAAAAAGATGAATTTGATTGGGAGGAATCAATATCCAACAATGGTAAGAAAGCTATTTCCAAAAGAGATAGCAACCTAAGTAGCATCAATATGAAAATCCCTACCTTTCAAGGTAAGAATGATCCAGAGTTATACTTAGAGTGAGAACAAAAGGTTAAGCATGTGTTCGATTATCATGAGTACTCCAAGGAGAAAAAGGTGAAATTAGCAAGTGAGAAGTTCACTAATGATGCAAGCATATGGTGGGATCAATTTGTGATCAACCAGCGAAGGCATGGAGAGAGACCTATCTGAACATAGGAAGACATGAAATTGGCTTTACACAAAAGGTTTGTCCTCAGCCATTATCATGATTTACATAAAAAATTATAAAGTTCAGTGTAAGGGTCAAGGGTGTGGAGGACTACTACAAGAAAATAGAGATAGCCATGATAAGGGCTAATGTATAAGAGGATCATGAGACTATCATGGCAAGGTTCATTAGGGGCTTGAATAAGGAGATTATTGACATTTATGAGTTACAACGCTATGTAGAGATGAAAGAAATCTTACACAAAGCCATTAAGGTGAAAAAGCAACTCAAATTTAAAGGCTCCAAGTCTAGTTCTTCATGGAGGACTAATTGGAAGGACCATAAAACCATCACCAAACCAAAGGAGAAAACAAAACCAAAAGATTCATTTACTCCTCCAAAAGGTAAAATCGAAACTAAAACTCCTTTTAAATCACGTGATTTGAAGTCTTTAGGTCAAAGATTCAAGCATGTTATTTCTCAATGCCCAAATAAAAAGAATATGATCTTATTAGATAATGGTAATGTTGAGATTGTTAGCTCAAGTGATGATGAAATGCCACCATTGGAAGGTTGTTCAGATGTGGAGTTTGAAGGACCCATTCATGGAGAAATGTTAGTAGCAAGAAGAGCATGAAGTGTACAACCCAAGGATGATGATGAAGAGTAATGATAGCAAATTTTCCATAGTAAATGCCATATGAAAGGCAAGGTATGTACTTTGGTTATTGATAGGGCTACTTGCACCAATGTTGCTAATACATTATTGGTACAAAAGCTAGACTTGCATACTATGAAGCATCTCACACTATACAAACTCATTTGGCTTAATGATTGCGGGGAAATGCAAGTTAACAAGCAAGTGTTAGTATCTTTTTCCATTGGCATATATATGGATGAAGTATTATGTGATGTTACACCAATGCATAGGGTCACATTTTACTTGGTCGACCATGGTAATTTGATAGGAGGGTCACACATAATGCGTACAAAAATCGTTATTCCTTTGTATTTAATAAATGTTATTTTGTACTAACTCCACTTAAACTTTTGCAAGCTTGTGAGGACTAATTAAGAATAGGAAAAGAGTACAAAATGATAGAAAAGCAAAATAATATGGGAGAGGAAAAGAAAGAAAGTATTCAAAGGAGAGAAAAAAGTAAAGGTGAGGAAGAGAGAAAAGTTGGAAGGAAAATGGACAAAAAGGAAAAAAGAGTGAGAAAAAGATAATGATTGCAAAAAAGAGTGAGATTAATAGTGATTTGAGTGATAGGCAACAACTACTTGTACTCATGTACAAAGGCATTTATCTTTCTTCTTATGACCTTAATTCATCTTTGCATAGTGTTGTGGTGTCTTTATTGCAGGATTTTAAGGATCTTTTTCCAAAAGAGACTTCCTAACGATTACCTCCTTTATTGAGCACCAAATTGACTTCCTTTCTGGTTCAACCATTCCAAACTAACTAGCTTATAGAGCTAATCTTGAAGAAACCAAAGAGATCCAAAGGTAAGTGGATGAATTGGTGCAAAAAGGTTTTATAAAGGAAAGTCTTAGCCTTTGGTCGGTTCCTATCATTTTAGCTCCAAAGAAAGATGGAACGTGGCACATGTGTGTAGACTATCGACACATCAACAAGATAATGATAAAGTATAGACATCCTCTCCCTAGGTTAGATGATATGCTTGATGAGTTACATGGCCCTTGTTTGTTCTCTAAAATAGATTTGAAAAGTCTCAATGATAGCATATTTGTTGTTGTTGATAGGTTTAGCAAAATGGCTCATTTTATTACATGTTCTAAAACCAATTATGTAACACATATTATTGATTTATTTTTTAAGGAGGTGGTTAAATTGTATGGCATGATAAGACCATTGTTAGTAATTGGGATGTTAAGTTCTTAAGTCATTTTTGGCGTACTTTGTGGAGTAAGTTAGGAACTAAACTTTTGTTTTTCACTATTATACATCTATAAATGGATGGGCAAACTGAGGTAGTTAATAGGACACTCACTACTTTATTGCACACTATCATTTAAAAGAAGTTGAAACATTAGGAGAAATGTTTGCCACATATTGAGTTTACATACAATCGGGTTGTTCATTCTACTACTTTCTCCGTTTGAAGTTGTTTATGGCTTTAATTCTTTAATTCCTTTGGATATTTTACCTTTGCCTACTAATGAGCATGCTAATCTTTATGGTCAATAAAAGGAAGATTTTGTGAAGGATCTACATGTCAAGGTTTGAGCTAACATTGAAAGAAAGTATGAAAAATATGCCAAGCAAGCTAATAAAGGGCAAATGAAGATTGTCTTTGAACCTGAAGACTAGGTTTGGGTACATATACATAAGGAGAGATTTCCCAAATAAAGAAAATCCAATTTGTAGCTAAGAGGAGATAGACCTTTTTAAGTTTTAGAGAGGGTCAATGATAACACCTACAAGCTTGATTTGCCAAACAACTATGGTAATGTTAGTGTTTGACGTTGCTAATTTATCTTTGTTTGTTGTAGGTGATTCGAGAATGAATCCTTTAAAGAGGAAGGGAATGATGGAGATCAAGGTGCTCGTAAACTTTCCTAAGATTCATTACAAGAAGTTGGTGTTCCAATGACAAGGTCAAAGCTACAAGTCAAAAGAAACTTATTCGACTGGACAGAAATGTAGAGCATGACCATGCGCACGACCATACAACTAGGAAGCATAACCATACGCACAGTCATACTTCGAATAGACATATTTGGGTAGAAAGTTGGTGTATGGCCATGTGCACGATCGTACATCAAAAGCAAATAATCAACTATTAGGATCGTGAACTTGCACGACCATACTCACATTCATGCATCTTAAGCGACAATTCGAGATTCTTATTTTTATTAGCCTTTTTGAGTTTTTTTTTTTTTTTTGTTTCCTTTTAGTAAGTATCTTGTTTAGAATATATTTTCTACTTAGATATGACTTGCTTAGGAATTTAAAACCTTTTCTAGGTAGGAAATTTCTCTTTATAAAGCTTTATATAAAGCCAAAGCCTTGTATGACAAAAGGATAATTAATCTTTAATAAATATTATTGAGTTTTGACAAGTTTATGCTTTACTTTCTTGTGTTTTTGATAAAATACAAAATTAGACTGATCAAAATAGTGATCGACATTTGAGGTGTCTTCAAGATTGGAGTTTTAAGGATTTAGTTTCCTTAGGGTTCTAATCTTTTGATCGACATCTTGATTTCCAGACTTTCTTGGGCAAAGTAGCAATTCATAAAAAGAGTTCTTAGTATAGATCTCCTGGCAAGTTTTTTTTTTTTTTTTATCATAGTGGACATGCTCTAATGAAAATAATAAAAAAAAAGGACGTAGGAAGAATTATATCCAAATCTTTATAAATTATAGTATCATTTTCATTATCTCATTCTCTTCTTTATATGTGATTGAGCAATAAAGTTTAAATTTTGTAATATTTGCCATAGTCCTATTCACTCTTCTTTAAGACTCCATCCAGGACCAATAGTTGAATATTAAAACTATTAAATTTTGTGAATTAGTGTTTAAATTAAATAATTCAATTTTATTAAAACTTTATTTAGCTTTTTTTTTTTTTATGAAATGAAAAACTATGCATAGTTAGTGTTGGCCTAGGGCACCAAGAAGGGGGGTTGAATTAGTGCTTAATTTAAAAATTAAAAGGAGGGTTCATGTGTTTAAGAAGAAGAGTAAGAGAAGAAAGAAATTGACATAAGTGTTTATAGTGATTCGGGTGTTAACTAACCCTACGTCCACTCCTCAATTCTCTACAATTGGGTATTTCACTCAACTCAATAGGTGTTTCCAAGCTCACACCAAACTTTTACAACTTGTGTTTTCTAAGCTCACACAAAAATCTTTTACAAGTGTTTTCAAGGCTCACATTAAAACCTCTCACAAGTGTTTTCAAGGCTCACATTAAAACCTCTCACAAGTGTTTTCAAGGCTTACACTAAAACCTTTTACAAGTGTTTTCAAGCCTCACATTAAAACCTCTTACAATGGCTTTTATTACTCAAACCAAACAATTACTAAAGCATAAAAGAGAATTGAAAGAATGAGTAGCAAATTAGCAAGAGTATGGTTACAAATTAATGAATTCTCTTGCATTTACATTTGTTTGTTGGAGTATTTATAGCTCATATCTACCAAAGAGACGTTGGACTAAAACTATCAATAAATCTCCAAAATGTGTTAGGTAGATTCAGCATTAAATGCTTGTCAGGCTGAAGTCGTGGTCGCTACTACCTTTTTGCGGTCGCGAATTTCCAATTTCCATAGAGGAACCAAAAATTTCAGCGGAAAACCTTGTTTGTGTCTAACGGTGAATTCGCGTGTTAGCTTTCCATTGGTCATCTAGGAAAATATAGTCGTTGTGTTCTAACCACTCTCAAAAGTCGTGATCGCGAGACAACCATGCCATGGACGCGACTAAGACCGCGAATTCCTCTATTTGAAGAGAAAACTTCAACTCCTTGAGTTGTGGTCTACCAAATTTTTGCCCTTGTGATTTTTTATCTTTGAAAAAACACCTGGGACACTTGGCATGTTGTGGTTATGGCTTTAGTTCCCTCCTTTGTCACTATGAAAGTCGCGGTGGTGACTAAGACACGACACTCACTGCGAATTCATCTGTGACTAAGGCTTGGCAATCTTTCCTTGGTTCGCGACAGCGAGATAGCCTGTGATTTCTTCTGTCCTAGCTTTATCCTTTCTTGTGATTGATTTGCGGTCACAATTTACCATACACACATCGTAAGTTAGAGCGATTTTTACAAGGTTGAAGATTTTGAACTCCATCCAACTTCCAATGAAAAATTCTAATTTATAATATGCAAAACAACACTAAATGAAAGTATTAGAATTGATCAATCTCTATTGTCAAGATCAAAAGAGGTTCATGACTTAGGTTAAATCAACCTAGTCCAACAGTTAGTTATATGATTATTGAATTTGATTTTGCTTAAGTTCACTCATTTATATTAATTTTAAAATTCAAAAATAATATTATCATAAATTTTAAATTGTAAAATACGAAAATTAAAAAAAAAGAAGTTAGACTTGATCGAACTAATCGCATCTGGTTCCTTAGTGATTGATTTCACTATTTTGGTCTTTTTTTTTTTTTGTTTTAGAATAGCTGAAGTAGATTAAATCAAAACCTGTTAAAAATATAAGATTCTTCTAAAGTTATAATTAGTTATTTTAAATTATCTACAATTATTGCCTTTAAATTTTCTAGTAATCATTTCTCTTTCATAGTGTTTTATACTATCTAAACTTTATATGAGTTATGACTCTTCAGTTTTACTCTCTCATATGACTACTTAGTTTTCTTTTTTAATACCTTAATTACTATTGAAAGCTATTATTACTTTAGATCTTTTTATTCTTTTGCCATTTCTTTGTTGTGCCTTATGAGAGTTAGTTTGGTTAAGTTTTCTCCTTGTGTGTAGAGATTTGAGTTACTCTTCCTTTATTCCTTATTCTCTTAGTTTCAATAATGATGTCGAAATAATAATCTTAAAGGGTTATGTTTGAGTGTTTAGGGCTTTGAGAGAAAAGAATGTGAGTTTTGTACAAAGTGTTTTGATTCTCAATGTGTGTGTTCAATATGTCTCTTAATTGGTGTTCCTTCTCTTCTTACCTTCAATAATAAATTGGAAGAGGCGATTTTTGTCCAACAATTAAAGGGCTTTTTATAGATGGTAAAGAAATAAAATGTTTTTCTTTAAAGAAAACACTTTTTGACTTAAAGCAAGCTCCTTGATCTTAATATAATAGAATAGATGGCTATTTGACACTTTAAGGCTTTAGGAGTTCTAATGAAACCACCTTGTATATAAACATTGGCAAGGATGATATGCTTATGACTAGAAATGATTCTAACATAATGGATGATGTCAAGAAGGAGATGGAAAAGGAATTCAAAATTTCCAAATTGAGCCTTATGCATTAATTTCTTGGCATAAGAGATATGTCAGTTGGATCATGGCATCTTCATTTCTTGAAGGAAGTATGTTATAGATATGTTGAAAATGTTCAAGATAAACATTTGCAAATCGATTTCTATTCTTCTTACTCAAAATTCTAAAGTGTCCGAGCATAAAGGGGAAAAATTTTCTAATGCTACTAGCTACTAGAGCTTGGTTTGTAGTTTGTTATACTTATTTGCTATTAAAATAGATTTGATGTTTTCTTAAGGGTTGCTATCTCAGTTTGTAAGTAATCCAAGTGAAATTCACCTTGCTATAGGCTAAAAAGTGCTAAGGTATTTAAAAGGCATAATTAATCTTGACAATTTGTATGAGACCTCCAAGAAATTAAAGTTGATGGGTTATGCAGATAATGATTAGATTAGATGTGTTGATGATTCTAAAAGCACTTTTAGGTATTTTTTTTTAATCTTGGTTTAAGTGTGTTCTTTTAGAGCTATAAGAAGTAAGAAGAAATGGCTCAATCTGCAGAGGAGGCATAGTACATTTCAATTACTTTAGTGGCAAATCAAGGAAGCATGTTATAAATATGTTGAAAAGTTCAAGATGGACACTTACAGAATGATTTCTACTCCTCTTAGGATGGAGAGGAAAACCTTTCTAATGTTATTAGCTATTAGAGCTTAGTTAGCAATTTGAGCTTGGTTAGCAATTTGCTATACGTATTTGCCACTAGACGAAACTTAATGTTTGATTTTAGGTTGTTATCTCAGTTATAAGTAATCCAAGTGAAATTCACTTTGGTATAAGCAAAGGCATTTAAAAGGCATAATTAAAGTTGATGGTTTATACAGATAGTGATTAAATAGGATGTATTGGTAATCCTAAAAGTAATTTTGACTATTTTGTTCTTAGTTTAGGTGTATTCTTTAGAGCTCGAAGAAGTAAGACGTGGTGGTTCAATCTATAGTGGAGTCAAAATACATTTTGACTGCTTTCACAACAAATCAAGCAATTTTATTAAGGAAGTTATTTAGTAATTTGGATTCAAGCAAGAAATTCGAGTTGAATTATTTTGTAATAACAATCTTGTTATCGTCATTGCCTCTAATCTAGTGCAACATAATAGAATATAACACTTCAAAATAAAGTTGCATTTATTAAGGGAAGTAGAGAAACAAGGAGAAATCAAGTTTTGTGACTACAACTTTGGAAATCAATTGGTGAACATCCTCACCAAGTCATTGCCTACTAGTCAGCTCCATGTTTTTAAAGAAAAGCTTGGTTTATGCAAAAAAAATCTCAAGGAAAAGAGTTAAAATATGAGATTCTTCTAAAGCATTAGGAGTTCTTTTTTTATTCTATTTATAACTATTGCCTTTAAATTTTCTTGTAATAATTTATCTTTCTTAATGTTTTATGTAATTTAGATTTTGCATAAGTTGTGAATCTTCAGTTGTACTCTCTTACGTTACTTAGTTTTCTCTATTTAAGTTTTGCTTATAATATTTTTTATTATCATTGAAAGCTATTATTACTCTGAATCTTTTTTTTTTCTCTTGTCATTTTTTTATTGTGCTTTATGAGAGTTAGTTAGGTTGTGTTCTCTTCATGTGTATAAGGATTTGAGTTACTCTCCTTTTATTCCCTTTTTTCTCTTGTTTCCATAAAGCCTTGAATCTATATCTAGAATGGACCAAATAGGGAGAGGAATATTGTTTATCCATGACTGCATAAATTGTACTCCTAATAAGCTATGGATAGCAAAATTTACATCTCTAAAGACTTAGATAAATGGAAAGGATGGAAACAAGATGTAGCAACTTAAAGGTCTTATAATCAAATTGCAAAATAAGCTCACTTATATTTATTATAATAAAAAATGTTAATAGTGGACAATCAATCACTCTCTAATACAACTTGGTGAAGTTATATAACTTATACCAATTGGAGTACAAGATACATGTATGGGCTTTAGCAATTTCAATTAATAAGTAGTCTTTACTATGAAGAGCTTCCACAATAATGATTTGTCCATATGGTTTAGGATGATGATGTTGATACCTATACCATAAGGTTGAGATAAAGTTGTATCCACATTGATCTTAAAAACTTTAAGAAATGGGATAGTCTATTGTTTAGCATCAGACTTTGTTTTTGTCACAATAGATTTATGCTAATAGTTTTTGTACTCATGTAGCTTTCTAATTGTTGGATGAATAACTCATATGCTAGCAAAACCAACACCATAAAAGGTGTTTTAGTTCTTAGCATGCCACGTTGCCCATAATGGCATCATCATTAAATGGAATGTTTCAAGTTAAAGGTTACTTTACAATTTTGAAATCCATATTAGGAGAGATATGTCACTTTATGTGGCATCCACCTCAAGTTAAATGGGACACAATCACCATATAAGTTTCTTGGCAATCTCGAAGTGCATGTTTTGCAATCTCATTCTCCATATCTCTTATATGTACCATTGAGCTCTACTACTCTTTTTTGTAAAAAAAAAAAATTAATGGGAATTATAAAATGAAACATAGCTTGGGAGGAAATGGAACTTGCCACATCTTTTTCCATTGGACAACATCATCATTCCTACTCTAAGAGGATTCGTTAATTGTTAATGTTTTATTGTACATGACCAAATGTTATGTTGGCCATACTGTGTAATGATTATTTCTCTAAAAGTTCCAAACCATTGAGTCATTTATAGTCTTCTTAATCTTGAATAAATTGCACAGATTTTCTCACATTCCAATGGTAAAAACTTAACATTAATCAATTCTCCATTCTAGGAATGTTCATTTGGATGGAAAAGCTTATGTATATAAACATTTATTGATAGAGAGAGAGGAGCCAAACTTTAAAGCCTTTTTTATTTGGAAGCTAATTATCCTTATAAAAACAAACATTCTCATTATTACCAATCCTCTAACATAGACCTTTCTTTAAAAGAGGTCAAAATTCTAAAATACTTATCCTCATAAAACTTAGATTCAAATCCATTTTAGTATATGTAACACTACTTTTAGAATAGTACCTAGCTTTTAGACTAATGTCAATTTAAGGATCTGTATCATTTGTTGACTTAAGTTGGGTTTTTAACTTGGTCAATTTTAATTTTGATATTGGTAATCAAATTGAGTTGTTACTAACCTTTACTTTAAGTGTCTAAATACATGTATTAACTTTGGCTAAGTATGAAAGTCATTTTGTTAATGAAATCTAAGTAAAGTGGAAGACTTGAAAATTACATTTGAGATAGGAGTGTTGCCCGTGAGAAACAAAAGTCGTGAATACGACCTTTCAAAAAGCAATTACTCTAAGTTCCAGGAGATTGGAAGAATTAGTTAACCATGACTCCAACTTAGCAATTTTGCACACTAAAAGGAAATTGCACTTGTGACTAATAGAATTGTGACCATACCAAATTGACAAATTTAGGCAATAGTTAACCGCAAACACAAGTGGACTATATCGCAAGTGAAAATGGGAATCATACCAAAACCTACTCGTGGATACAAATCTCAATAAAGTTTAACTAAGCACCAATAGATATGTTAGAGGAACCTATGAGACAATGCCATTTGTCAACTAGTCATTAGGACCTTAAAGACTCATCACTAAAAAGTAGTCATCTTAAATGCAAAAGGAAATTCACAAACATGATATCGCTCTGACACAACATTTAATTCATATTTTCTAATTATCAATGATCGGCCTTGGGTTTCACTTAAATGAGTGAAATCTTACTTGTGACTTCTAGCTTTTTATCAGTCATCAAAAGGTTGAAAGGATGTGGGGTCATACTTTAGTACAACTCAAATTAGTCGAGCATAAGAAGATCATCAGGAGATCCAAAGAAAGGTCTTTCAATAGGAAAAAAAACCTTTTTAGAATCAATGATAGTACTCCAAATGTTTGACTAGAGTAACCACTAACTTTAATATCGATAAAACTTTAGATGAGAAAGCATTCTGATCTAAATAGGTCAACTAGAGGCTAAAACTATTTTCAACCTATCAAAGATCAAGTTTGAAAAATTGGGTACAACTTAGGAAAGAGGTTAGGCACTTCTCAACCACCTAAACTTTGGGGTTCAACCTTTGCAAATTTTTAGTTCACATTTACAATTTTTATCCTTATCAATTATTTAGTCCATTTTAAGACTACTCTAATCATACATCTAGTGCATATTCATCCACCCACACCAAGTAAAACAATATAACCATTCACCATAGGGATGGGGGTACATAATTAAATGAAAAGGGTAGGTATTCATGCTACCATATAGGTAAACATGTTATATGCAATTAGCCTTCATAACTTGTAAAACCAAGCACAAATTGGTCCTTAAGATAAAGAAATAAAATATGAAGACAGCCGTATGTAAGCTTCAGATTTTGGGCCTGAGGATGCAAAGCTCGATGATGAAAATCACTAAATATATTTCCTAAAAATGAAAGGAAAAATCAATGAAGGACAAGGAACAAAGCCTTGGGGCACCTTGGGAAACCTCAAAACCAAGCCCACCACCAAACCTAAGTCCAAAATCAAGCTCAAACTACCAAGATTAATAGGTTGTACACCCAATGAGGCAGGGTTGTACAGCCTAGAAATCAGGGCTATATGTCCTTACCTTAAACCTTAATAGAGGAACCTTTTAGAATTGGTTCCCCTATAAACCCTAAGGTTGTATAACTCTGATAAATGGATGTATAGCCTAACCTTAGTTGCACAACTTATATGTAAACCCTAATTTTAGGAGTTCTATTCTCGCTCTCTGTTAGTAAATATGACCATGGTGCAATCAGAACCATTTTAGGCTTTGGCACACCCATCCATTATTTATAAATACCTCCCTATTTGAAAAAGAAGGGGAGGCTTAGATAACCCTAGTGTTGCGCTACCAAAATTTCCATATATTAAACATCTATAACAAAAAACTTTAAACCTTAACTCTTTTCAATCATTCATAAGGTAGAACAAGGCCTAATCTCTACATCTTTTATGTATTCCTAGGCATTTTCAAGGATATTGAATGTATAGTCAGCCTCTAAGGTCACAAGAGCGCACCAAGCCATCTAGGTGCTCCCTCATTTCCCTCCTTTCTTCTTTTTCCTTTTCTTTTTCTTTGCTTTGAAAACCTAAGAATTGAGGGTTGTACAACCTTAACTATAGGTTATGCAACCCATATAAAACCTTAATAAGATGTTGTGCAACCCATATACAACCTTCATAAGAGGTTGTGCAACCCATCTCCTTAAGGATATATTGTAAAACCCCTCTTATTTTCATTCAAATTGTCTTATTTTGATACTTTTTTGTATGAGATCTTATGGTTCCATTCATAAAATGGGGTGAGGCCTAATGGCCTAAGACCTCCATTGATCTCAAAACTGAAATTTTAAACAAGTTTTAAGTGGTTTGATGGTGTATTTTATGTTAATACTTTATGTTCTTTCACTTTCATTAGTGAGCACTTTGAATATTCTGTTTGGACCAAATTTGGCAGTGACTAACTGAGGAACTTAAGGTTCCTAGGACTTTGGGAGCTTTATTAGGGTTATGCTTATGTTTAAGAATGCCATAGCTTGTTTTGGCCTTGTGATTTCCTTCTTTAATTAAGATGGCATTTTAACCTTTGTTATGGTTAGTAGTGCCTATGGATGCCATGCTCTTTCGAAAAAATAAGAGAAAGGGTTAATCAACCTTAGGATATCTACTACGATGAGCATGCCTTAGGCCATTGAGATTCCTTTAAGTTTTTTCATTGCATATTAACAATCCTTTTATCTTATGACTCATGTGTTTATGTTCACTTAGTGTTATTATGTCTATATAGTGTTAAGTTGTGTGATTATAGACTTAGAGACATATTTAGGTACCTTAACTTTAGAGACATGGTAAGGTGTTTGATGATTTCATGTGCTTGTTTGACTACTTTAATTTGTTTGTTTTAGTTACTAACTTATTCTTTTCCTTTAGGTGTGGGTGTTCTTATTTGAGCTAAACCATGAAATAGGTCTTGACCATCATCCCATATGCTTAAGGTTGATGGAGTGTGTGAATGGATGTATGAAATGCATGATAACCCTATGCCATTATGCATGACCCCTCTCCCCTTCTTGAGATGATTATGCTTGAATGGATGTATGGAATGCATGATAACCCTATGCCATAATGTATGATCCCCATCCCCCTTAAGTTGTTGATTTGGTTTTGTTTGGTTTAATCATGCTAGAGGTATGCAAAGGGACATTAAATTAATTAATAACTTGGTTAAGATGTTAAAAGTGAACCAAAGATACTTAAAGGTTGAATTCTAATATCCTGGTGGTTTGAAGGACTAACCTCTTCCCTAAGTCATATCAAATTTCTTAACTCGATCTCTAATAGGGTGAAAATGAAATGAGTCTTCTAATTGACTTAGTTTAGGTTTAGATTTTGTCTTCCCCATATTCTTGTCCTGATTAAAGTCTAGTAGTGACTTTGCAATTCCTAGGATGGTACCAAAGTATCATTTTGACTTGGTCCCCCAATGACCACAATTAGGACTTAAGGCTTTGAACTCACATAAGGCCTAAAGGATCCCTAATTAATCCAAGCAAGTGCTACCTCTTAGAGTCATTACCATTGTAAAGACCCTTGTCCTCTCAATTTCCCATTGGTCAATAAAAGGATGGAGTCGCAAGCAAGATTTCATTGGTTCGAATGAGAACCTGAGGCATGCTCATATATTCCCTAAGACTAATTAAAATATACTAATGTGTTTAGATAATACCTCCCTTACCTTGGTAGAGAACACCTTACCTACTTTTACCTTAGGTGCTCACCATTATTGGATAAAAAAATAGGTCATTAATAACTTAAACTTACTATCCTAGTCATCTAAACATGCTAAGAAAAACAAACAAAAAGGTATGTTATACTTTCATAGCATAACATGCATATTAAAGTGTATATGTAATGAGAAGTAAGGTGATGGAGACATAAATCCTTGTTAAGTAAAATGTAGGATAGGTTATAAGATCATAGGTATCCTAAAACCTCTCCCAAACTAACTCTAAATCTTATGAATATGCTAAAAGTAAAGAAGAAGTAATCCCAGCTAGGAAAGGTGGTATATGTAGTGTTGGAGGCAATAGAATAAATCAAATGGGTAGAATGCTAAATAGAAAAAATAGGGGGATCCTTGGTGTCGAAAACCTCTTCCAAATAGTATGCCTTTACAACCTATGTTGTAAAGATGGTGATGAGACTAACTTGGTTATATGGAAGTCCAACCAATCTCTTTAAAGGTTGTGTTGGGGATGATGATAAAATAACTAAGGAAAATATAATAAATAGACATAAAATAAAATGGAATCAAGGGGTTCATTAGCTTTAGTGCCTCTTTCCATCACCTTCATCCCAAATACACACTCAAAAAGGCAAAAAGGCACAACAAACATATTATTTTATATAGCAATCAACTACTAAACAAAATTTATTAATGGAATATAGTTAAAATATGAGGGATAAAGGTCCTTGGTTATTACAACCTACCTTATCTTATCCATTTTTAAGCTTAAGATGTAAAGAAAAAGACAAAAAAAAACCTATGAAAAATAAAGAATAAAGCTTACTATGAATAGTGCATGTATACAATATTTATAGCTTGTACAGGCCACTGGTGGTCTATATAGACCATAGAGAGGTTTGTACAAACAACGAGGTGCCTATACAAACCACTAGATTTGTTGTTAACAAAATACAAAAAGAAGAAAAAGAATGACAAAAAAAGAAAAGGAGGAAGGAAAAGGCTTAGTTTCGCCTAAGGGTTAGATTTTGAATTTTATAGGCACTAAAAGTGATAGATTCTTCTCCATATACCTTGAATCCTAATACTATAAAGGTGACTCTTTAGTTTTTTTATTTATTTTTATATATGAGTGTCATAGAGTTTAAGTTTTTAATTTGGCAACACTTCCTTAAGGTATTCTAACCTCTCCCTCAATGTCCAAGAGATGAGGTATTTATAGAGGAAAAAGGGTGCATCTATGCTATGTAGCATGGATTGTACCTTATCCCTCTCTCTCTCTCTCTCTCTCTCTCTCTCTCTCTCTCTCTCTCTCTCTTTTTATATATATATGGGGATAAGATCACTAAGTACTCTAGAATTTAGGATTTTAAAGTTGTCTTTATAGACCATAGGTTGTCTGTATAGATCATTGTTTGCTTGTACAACCATTAGGGATTCTTGGTCACTACTTTAAAAGCTTTTTAATTTTATCCTTATATGGATTATCTGTATAGACCTTTAAGTTGGATGTCTAAACCACTTTTATACTTTCAAACTAGGCTCTCTAAGTATGGTTGTTTGAGGGGTAGGTTCAATTTAAGATTTTTTAAAACTTTTGCCCTTTCTTGAGCATTATTTTCTTCATCCTTTAATGGACAAATTCAACAAGTTTCTCATCATTGGGCTTGCATCCCGGCAATTCCAAATCCAATACTCACAATTTTCTTCTTGCGTTGTAATACTTAAAAAATGACATGTAATAAAATAGTTATTGTACAAGGCATATCAATGCATTCAACATAAATATAAATATCATAAATAGGAGACACAAGGATATAATTCTCTTAAAAGTTTTTCTAGTAAGTGCACAAGGGGCTTGGTAGCTCTCTAACATGTACCAAGGTTGTATTTGTCCTTAAATAGATCTTTTAGGAAATACTAGGGTGAATCATATTCTTATCAGCTCTCTAGTAAGTAGTAAGGTTGGGTATCCTATCCAACAACTTTTTTAGCTAATATTAGGTGAGTTTTCTTCTTAGTAGCTCTCTAGTAGGTACTAAGATTAAGTTTGCCCTTCAACAGATCTTCTAGTAGACTCTAGAGTGAATTATTTTCTTAATAGCTTTTTAGTAGGTGCTAAGATTGAGTTTGTCCTCCAATAGCTCTTTTAACGAGTACTAGGGTGAATAGTCTTCTTAGTAGCTCTCTAACGAGTAGTAAGGTTGAATTTGCCTTTCAATAACTTTTCTAGCAGAAAAGGGTTACATTTTGCTTTTGTTCATAGACTACTAGCTTAGTATTCTTATCTTTATCATCTAATATTTTTGTGGATTCCTTTAGTTTTTCCCTTTGACATTTCTATTATCTTCTTTCAGTTTTACTCTTAGACATCTCTCTTGGTATCTCTTTGATTTTTCTAAGGCTTCTCACTTGGTGTCTTTTAAGTTATGTTTCTTCCTTTCTCCTCTTTTACTTTTTCTTTCTTTCCTTCTTTCTTTTTTTTCTCTCTTTTTTCTTTTCTTTTTTTTCTTTTCCCTTCCTTTCCTTTTTCTTTTTTTCTTTTTTCTTTATTTCTTCCTTTTTCCTTTCTTTTCTTTTCTATATGGTTTAGATCGTCTATATAGACAATAAGGTTTTTGTATAAATAGTTGAAAATTACAAAGAGGTACTAAAAAGATTTTAAAAAACACATAATAGCCCGTGTAATTATCTGTATAGACCAGGTTGTTGTTTGTATAGACAATCCCTCTATGTATATACCTTTGGCTACCCATTTATGTCATTTCTTTCATTTCTTTTACTTTTATCAATTTTTCTCCTTTATCTTGTCTCTCAATCTCTTTTAGACTTTTAAGAGTTTTTTTTTTCCTTTTGGAGTAATGGACCATAATGTTCCCCCTATTTTTATTATCTTTGACATTGTTGACAATGCCTTTGGGTTAGACTATTCCCTTACCAAGAAGTTAGTTGCCCTATTCGCTGATGGCTTTGCTTTAGTGTCTCCTTTAGTGCATTTGTATTTGAAGACCTTCCCGATGGCTCCATCCTTTTATCGACCAATAGGGGATTGAAAGGATGAAGGTCATATTTTTGTAATCAACAGGAGATCCGTTAAGCCCTACGCAAGTTTCAAACCCTTTCCCAATTTTAATGGTGAACGAAGAACCAATGTAAGACACTACATTAGTACTATCCTTAAGAAAATATGGAGTCACCACCTAACCTTAGTCAAGACAAGAATTTGAGCAAGGCAAAATCTAAACCTCACTAAGTCCTTTAAATGGCCAAATTCGTCTTTGTCTAGATTAAGTTTGGAAATTGGGTATGGCTTGGAGAAGAGCTTAGCCACCCCTAAACTACCAAGATATTGGGATTCGACCTTCGAATATCTTCGGTTCACTTTTTATCGTTTTAACCTTGCTATTAATTAATTCGATTAACACACCTAAGTACATTTCTAGCGAAATCTAATTAATCAAGCCAAAACATTATTATAAACAATATCAAAAGGGATGGGGGGGTCTTGCAATATGTCAAGAGGAGGTCATGCCTATCAATCAACCTTACTCAAGATCATCATACAAAATCAGCATTCAAAATAATTATCATTAAGACCATCATTTATGGTCAAACTCATACAAGCACCTACTCCTAACAAAAAACATAAGTTAGTTACCAATATAGGAAAAAATTACCAAAGTAAATAAAATGAGGTTCATGCCAACAATTGTCTCACCATATTTCCAAGTCAAGGATCTTAGGCATATTTCTAAATCCTCAATTCATCATTAAATCATCCCAACATCACGTGAAACAGATGATAACAATGATAATAATGAATGAAGCATAAACACATGAATCATGAAGCATAAAAAAGGATCATAAACATGAAATGCAAAAACAAGTTAGAGGATCTTAAAGGCCTAAAGCAAGAGACATGACAAATGGAATCCTACGGTTATTGAATGCTCCTTCATATTGTGCTCGAAATGAACTAAAGTATCTCTAAGTATGTCATTAGCCATGTGAAGGGCTAGGATGCCAATAATACTCAAAATAAACACTCAAGGGAAAGGCTAAGATATGAAAGAGATTTTATACATGAGATTTAGCATACTAGATGTCATTAAAAATTAATCTTTCTCCCTAAAATAGAGCCACACAATTATTTAAATAAAAAAATAGGAATCCACAAGTTGCAGAGCTTGTAACCTCTCCCTTTTGATAAAAAAGAATAAAAATGTCAACTTAAACCATGATCCTTAAGAAGATTATAAGCTCATAAGATCATAGGGACTTGAATTTCCTCACTCAATCATTGCCAAAATCATTTTTTTTTTTTAAAAAAAAATAGAATGCTCAAGTTAAGATAAAGAAATCAAACACAAATACAATTAAATCATTAATGTATTACTTAGGAAAACAAGTTAAATCCTTAATCTTAACCTTAGGCTTTGAGAGAATAGGGTCATGGACCATAAGGCTTACCTCATATTTTGTCATTTAGGCTCCTAAAGTACCCCAAAACCACAAAGAAGGTAAAAAAAAAAAAAACTCAGATATAAGAGAAAATGATTTTTATAAAATTGTCCCCAGGAAAAGTCAGTTGTATAAACCAATTGATAGTCAGTACAACCTACTAAATGTTCTATATATACCACAAAAGGTTTGTACAGCCTACCAAAACCTGATTTTTGAAAACAAAAAGAGAAAAAGAAAGGGAAAAAGAGAAAATGGGATAGGGGTTTAGGATGCTTCTAGATGTCTCTTTTACCCTCAAAGGCACCTAGTTGATGGGTTGATCCTCTAAAATACAATAGGAATGTTTGACAATGAATTACAAAAACCCTTTTCTACCTTGAATCTTTGGTACAGTGGATTAGGTATGTAGTTTCTATGTGTTTAGGGCTTTGAGTAATAATTTTGGCAGAATTTTCTTAGGTTTATCTGAGTCTCTCCTCTCTCTTCAAAATATGAGGTACTTATAAAAAGAGAGGGGTACACCAAAGTTAAGATAGATCTGGTTGTGTCTCAGTCATGACCCACACCAAACAAAGGCCACGAAGGTTCTGGAATTGGGATTTCAAAGTGATATGTATAGCCAAGTTGTTGATAATATAGCTCACTTGGTTGGTTGTATAACCAATTAATTTATAAGGGATGAGGTTCTAAAATCTTTTGATGGCTAGGATTTAGGACTTGGTTGTACAACCAATTAAACCAGGGCTAGCATATTCAAGCTTTTGGGCCAAGTGGGCTTGGGTTTGGTCTGAAACTTGATCCAAGAATTCTTAAGGCTTTTGTTTTTCATTCTTTTGTAATTTTTTTTGTAGTTTCAAGAATAACTCAAATATTTTTCATCGTTGAGCTTGCATTCTGAGGTCCAAAATTTGATACTCACAATTAGTTCTTCCTACTTTTGTTTCTTGTTATTCTTTTGAATTTTTTTTTTTCATTCCTACGTGCAAACATTTAGGTTAGCTTTGAACACTTTTTAGCTTCTAGAATACTTAACTATCGGCTCCTTATATGGAATGTGCATCACCTTTGAAAACCCTTTTCTGTTACACTTGTTTAGTGAGCTTGGTTCATTGTGTCACTATAATTACTCGTACCCTTTTGCATGTATGTTTATTTTGTATTATTTATTGCTTCTAAGGTCATATGGCCTTTACAAAGGTCGGTGGGTCTGTAGCCCTCATTGCCTCTTAATTACAGAGGCTTCCAAAGTGGGTACACGATAATATCTCACTGATAGAGTTGCTCCTCTTCTCCGCTCTTCTGTCGGTCCGTGCATCGAGGAGTGATAGTGCGACACTACACCTCCTGGTGTAGCACTGGATGGACACCACCCATTCTTTCCACCTTTCCCTGATTGATGAGATCATGTTCACACTAGTGGATTTCACCTGTATGAAAGGAATCCATTACTTAGGACTCTCCCTCTATACCAGTGTCTATACTGATACTTTATAGCAGGACAACATTCAAAGTCTCCTAGGGTTCATCCCCTCTTTAAATGGGAAAAACACCTTTGTCAAGTCCAACATTGTTACTAGCACTCTTAAGTTGTCTGATAATAGCCCGATGAGGTGATTGATCTTGTGGCGATGCTTCTTTCTATATGGCCTCTCCATCACCTTGTTTTCAATAAAAGACATGATTGAGATAAGTTTGTTGCTTACGTTGGAAGACTCATGATTGGTGGAGCACTTTGATTTAGGGGTTTGCCTTAGTGGCGCACATCTACTGTTTCCTTGACCGATGCTACCGCGAGTAATCATGTATGAATGGTGCTTGGCGGGTGCTCAAGGTATGTATTATTCACCTTTTGTTCCTTATTCTTTTTTTAGATATCAATTTTGTGTGCAGCTGATTAATTTCTATTTTGACAGGACTGGGCCATCGAGTTGGGTCTGATAGAGAGTGGCAACTCTCTATCAAATATGTACCTATGCTACCTATAATTCCAACGGTGGAGTAAGGGTTGACATCCAAAACAAACTGTGATGACACCTTGGGTCATTTGAACGAGCTTTAGTGGGACGAGGAACGTATTCCTACACACACGTGCACAATTACTTAATTAGTTCTTAGGATATCTATGGTTTATAAGATACTTACTGTGCTTTTGTCTTTATTTATGTAGCTTTAACTTAGCTGACAAAGGCCTCTAAACATGCGGAGTGTAGAGATGGTGGAGGTAGAGAGGTGCTCCTATGAGCATCAACTCCTTGTAGGTCCTTTCATTAAGGAGTGGTATTTAAAGAAGTAAATATTTCCTAAGAAAAAGGGTTGTAATAGGTGCCTAGTGCCTCAAAAGTCTTTCGGCTGCACGTTCTAGGGTGTTGAGCAAACCGGTGGTGCACCAGAGCTAGCCTTAGCAAGGTGACTTGAGGAGGAGTTGGTAGCGAATGTGGTCGGCTACTGCAGGTGGATGGGGGACTCGCTTCCATGGATGATAGTGATACTTTAAGGCATGCCACCATTTATGTGTAATAACGTAGGATATATTAAGTAGTTGAAGACTTTTCTCATTGAATAATCATCATTCTTTATCTATTTGAGGTGGTTCTAGTGCCAAATAAAAGCTCTTGCAATGAATCTTTCGGTATTTAAAAAATAAGAAGGTGGGGTGGACAAAAATTATTATGAAATTTTACGAGTTTATTTTTTATCAAGCTAATTTTTTACTTTATGTAGCTGCTTACAATCTATTAGGTCATTACGATAGGTAAGGGTTAGATAATATGATATTGGTGGAATATATATTTTTGGTAGCTAAAATAAAATAGGCCTTACACACATTCTCTCTCTCTCCCTCTCTCTCTCTTTATATATATATATATATATGTTACTGATATGAATATTTTTATGTCTTGTACTGTAAACTTTTTATTTAGTATTTATATTCTAATTGTAGTAATTATCATAATTATAGGTTTGATTATATGCTTAATTATTGGCTTAATTATATGCTTAATTATAGGCTTGATTATAGGCATAATTATAGGCTTGTTTTCAAGGAAAGTAGGTCTATATATAAGGCTGGTTCTCTGCCTTTATCAAATATACATATTTTCCAAAATTCTTCAAATTCTTTTCTTCTTCTCATTATTTACATGGTATCAGAGCCTCCCTTGTGTCCTCTGGTCATGGGTTCGATCCACAGAATCCTCAAAGAGGTGCCGAGTCTCTGCCTAGTGAAAGAAAAGCTACGAAGCGTGGTGAATTGGGTCTATGACTATGGCATAAGGAGATATTTGGGCCTTTATCCATAAGTCCGAGCTTTTGGTAGAATTGTTTATCTTTGATCCAATATGGCTCTTGTTCCTCTCTCTTCATCGTCTTCTTCCTCCTCTAATTTGTCCATCGATTCTTTTTCTTCCTTCTCTATTAAATTGAATTTCACTAACTATCTTGCGTGGATCTAATATGGCTCTTGTTCCTCTCTCTTCATCGTCTTTTTCCTCCTCTAATTCATCCATCAATTCTTCTTCTTCCTTCTCTATTAAATTGAATTTCATTAACTATCTTGCATAGAAAACTCAATTCAGCCCTATCTTAAACTTTCAAGATTTGCACGGTTTCATTGATTGAACAAAATCATCATTTTCTAAAATCATCCCTACTTTAGATATAGATCTCACTCCAAAACCAAATCCATAATTTCTGGATTTGTTCAAAAAAAGACCAGCTTCTTCAATAATGGCTTTTGGCATTCTTAACCGAAGAGGTGTACCCTTTCATTATTGGCCTTAATTCTTCTTTTGCTGTTTGGCAA